>MDKI01213943.1:0-131930 GCA_005239505.1 Nicotiana paniculata | reverse complement strand
TCGATACTAATAACTACTACTCATGTAAAGGACTATGATTATATGATGTTTATTCATTAACTATTAAGAATAGGCAAAAATAAAAATTGAACTGCTCAATCATCTTTAACCACGGATCCATCACCAATCAAGTGGTCTATTTTTCATCTAAGTGGGTGATGTCAAATTTATTGTCATAGACAAAATTAGCTTCAGGGCCTTTATTCTTTAGATATGCTTGATAAAGCTCAACCAAATGTCTTGGTACACAACAAATTTTTTTGCCCAATGGTCTTTTCCACCGCAACGATAACATTCAGTCTCTGAACCCTTCGCCTTTGGCTTATCATATTTCCCTTTCCACTTTTGGTGGTTATATTTCTTTGGGGGGTGATTAACACCAGGAAAATTTCTTCTTTGTCCACGACCACGACCATTAATAGGGCCATGACCTTTCTCATGTTTGGCATAACGGGAATACATTTCATTCACTTCAGGCAATGGTGTAGACCCACTGGGTCAATTTTCGTGATTTCTCATGAGCAAGTCATTATTTCGCTCAGCCACAAGGAGAACAGAAATCAACTCTGAGTACTTCTTGAAACCTTTCTCTCGGTATTGCTGTTGCAAGATCATATGGGAAGCATAAAACGTTGTAAACATTTTTTCAAGCATATCATAATCAGTGATAGTATCTCTACAGAATTTCAATTTAGACGTAATTCTGAACATCGCAGAATTATATTCAGAAACAGACTTAAAGTCTTGGAGCCTCAGATGAGCCCAATCATATCGTGCTTGTGGAAGAGTGACCAACTTTAAGTTGTCATATCTTTCTTTTAAGCCATTCCACAAAACAAGTGGATCTTTGACTGTGAGATATTCTATTTTCAACCCTTCATCAAGGTGATGGCGCAAGAAAATCAAGGCCTTAGCACAGTCTTGGGTAGATGCTTTATTTTTATCTTTAATGGCGTCTCCAAGACCCATTGCATCTAAATGGATTTCAGCATCCAACACCCACGTCATATAGTTCTTGCCCGAAATTTCAAGGGCAACGGACTTTCTTTTCATAATGTCAGTCATAATTAAAAGAAAAGGAGAAAAGTTATACCTTAATCTTCTCAAAGAGCTTCTTGAGACGATAGAGTCTCGTGCTGATAACGTGTTATGAAACAATAAAAGAACAAGAACAATATTGCAGAGAAAGAAAGAGAGGAAATTCTTATTGAATTTTGGGATGATATACAATGGGGTAAGACATTTCTATTTATAGGGGGAAAATGACTTAGCCACAAAGTAGAACTCTCTAAAAGATAGACATTCACTTTAAATAGAGTTCTATTTATAACCGATTATTAAATCTTTCCTTTTTTGTGGAATTGTGGTAGGTAAGAAGTCCTAAATTTTAGGACTTTAACATCAATTAGTATTTTACCACACGTATTTTTTCCTTGTTTAAACTCCATATATAACGTAATTATAATTATTTTCATATTACTTTTAGTGGACGTAGATGCTCTGGAAAAAAGGGTAAACTAACGTGTGTTTTAATGAAATTAAAGTAATTAGTCGATCATGCAACTTTATGCCTAATATTTAAAAGATTTTAAGGATTTTAAATAAGTAATATAACTTTCCCACGTTTAGTTCTGGTATAAGTTGTAAAAATATCAACTACGACATTTTGAAATATATATATACCAAAAAAACTTTATCATGAATAAAATGTGCAAATATATATATATGCAAAATAAAGGTTAATACTTCAAAAAATATCACTTTCTTGCACCTATTTTTTTTTAAATCATTATATTGGACTTGAAAGCCAATTAATATTTTAATTATCTTACATAAATATTTTTATTTGAACATTATTATAATTCCTTTAATGCTATTATATGTGAACTATAATAGTTCATATTATATTTGAACTACTTTTCTGTCCAGACAATATTTTTCTATTTAGTAATTTTTTATGTATAATATCTTTAAAAATTATGCTTAATACTTAAAATAAATGACTAAGATTATATATTAAAATATAAAAGAGAGAGAGGGGGGGGGGGGGGGGGGGGGGGGAGACTAGAAAATTATTTGGTAACAATAATTATTCTGAAAACACATATATCTAAAAGCAAAATATCAAATCAATTTTTTATCCCTTAATACAGAATCTATAGTAAATAAAATTACAATTACAGTTAAATACTAAAAATTTGGGTGAACTAATATTAAAAATTTGAATCAATAAAAATAAATTATTTTAATATTGAGAAAAAATAATGAAGTTTTTGAATTAACTAATTAACAAAATAATTCTGTCCAATTCCTTTCTGAATTCATCATATTAGTTAAAAAAAAATTCAAGTTGAAAAAACTCTTAAGATACATAAATTTGTTTCAATAAAAAGAGCATCGGTGGTTAAAGCAATCAGAAAATAAAACATAATCGGTGATAATATAGTATAATGAGTTAATTAGAATTATTCAAACTTGAAGCAGTAAGGATGAAATAATAGAAGATAATTTATTTGAGTTGTCATTAATTTTTTCTCTAATTTTGCATTTGTTACAACAAATGACAGCTCCCTATATCTTTTGAATTGTCGTTAGAGATTTTTTTTCGTGATCTTCACCGTTAACACTTACTAGTTTTCTTTTCAATCATGCTAAATATTATGAGAATTCTTCTTTCTAAAATGTTTTTATCGTGTTTGTATATTTTGGATATGTTGAATGCAATTACAATGTTAATGTAATAACATTAATTTTTAGTATTAAAAAATATTGCATTTATTTTAGCGTAAATGTTAATATTTATTTATTTGTTGATGAGCGTGACGTACACGTGCAACGCACGTACACATAATATATATATTTCTGCCAAAGCTATTTTAAGAAGAACACGGGTTTCTGATAACCAAAGAATATGCTAATAATTGTAAGTATATTCGTAAATAGAAAGCAGAAAGATGCGTAAAAAGTAAGTATATTTTAATAGTGGTTCGAACGTGTCCTTACAAGTTATATTTTACTCCCTTTTATAGGAAATTTCTTAATATAACGTCTACTCTTTTAGTGATTGAGCATTAATGGCTAATAATGGCATTAATGTAACGTTACAATGATTAATCGTAACTGTTGCGTGAAGATTATGTAATGTTTTGGCTCATTAATTGAAGATCCCAGAATCTTTCCTTTATTCCGTCTTGATTCATTCTGACCGTGTCTCTTTGTCTTTTCAATTAGGTTAAGATTCCCGCATCTGATTACCCCATGGGTATGTTGTTCCGTTTCTCTTTATCACGTACCTCTTCATAAAGTCTCTTCCAGTTGTCATGTTGTCATTTCTCCACATAGAGTGCAGAGTCATCATAAGTATTACACGTGTGAGGCTCATTTTTACCAATATAGATAGTTCCCCCACTTACCATTTATTTATCGATTAATATTTGGTAAGTGGATACTCATTTATGGCGGGAACATTTTGCCGCCGCTTCACTCGTTCCATTGCATCTGTCTCTGAATGTATGTGTCGCTTGTCACTTCCATTTAATGCCCATGCCACGTGGCTTTCCCGGATTGGTTATGCAATTATTCAGCGCCTTTTAGGGCTTTTTGCGGCTGCATCAGTCTCAAAGTGACAGCTTCAATTATGACTTCACATCACTGTTTTTTCCATTTTTTTGACGGTTGCGTTTGAGTATAAATACCCCTTTTTTCCTTTCTTTACTTTCACGGAAAACTTCTAACCTTCTTTCTTTATTTGTAAATTCTTCATCTTCGTAAATATGTCTTCTTCAAACCAGCAATCTGAAAAGGTCATCATTGTAGATGAACTGATTCCTTCTTCTGCTCCAACACGGAGTAGGAGGGGAGGTAGACTTAGGAGCTTAAATTCTACTTCTTCCAGGGTTTCTGCTTCTTATTCTTCTCCCCCGCCATCTTCTAGGTCTAACACTCCTTCGTATTTTTCGAGGGTTAGGGCTTCTAGATCTTCATCAAAGAGTAGAGAACACAATGAACCGCTTCGTGAACCGAGAGTCGATGAGATTGTTCCTGCGGAGTTTTCTTTTGCCAAGGATAGTCAAGCCATGAGTGATCAGCTTTCTTCAATGTCATCATATAACAGTGCTGACCTTTATCCCACCCAAATAACAGAGGGCTTAGTGTCTCTTGTACGCAGGGATTGTTATTTGAAGCCTGATTTTCCAGTTGTTGTTCCTAACGATAATCAAAGAATAACCTCTTACAAGACTGGATATTCTCATGTCTAAACTTATCCCTTCACATTAAGATTCAAGCCTCCCATCGACCCTGTTATCATCGAGTTTTGTCGATTCTTTAAAGTTTGTCTGGGACAAGTCGGTCCTCTTATTTGGCGGGTAGTCACGTGCCTTAGGTATTTGGCCAATTTAGCTTCCGTACCCTTTACTTTTCATCATCTTATTCACCTCTATTCTCCGATATTGTTCCGCTAAGGAGTGTTTACTCTCGCAGCTAGGAGTAAAAGGGTGTTAGTTACTCCAGATGATGACAAATATAGAGGGTGGTATGTCCGGTATGTTGTTGTCCCTACTGCAGGTTTAGTAGGTGAAGAAAATATCCCCTTCCCTGAGAAGTGGAACTTTGCACGTGAGTACAGTTTTGCTCACTTTTCTTTTCTTCACTTTTGATGAAATTTCAGTACCGTGACTGTTTCTTCTCCTTTTGCAGCAGCCATGGGAACCGTCGAGAATGTCTTTGATTTTCGTGATTGGGTAGAAAAACTTTTGTTAATCACTCCTTTAAAGAGCGTTCTTGGAAGTACCTCTCTTCGAGGTTTGGTTGGAAGGTGAAAACTCATGGTAAGTGAGGGTTTTTCTTTTTTACTTCTTCCCTTTTTGAGCTTTTTCTTATCCCTTTCATTTGGTAGGGTTTCCTGCTCGTGGAATTTCTGCTACGGCTGTGTCTGCTTCAAAGCTGTCCTTGGATAAGGCTCAGGAAATCATTGTTGGCTCCTCCTCGTCGAAAAGGAAGGCAAGTGGGTCCCGGACCTTGGAGGATGAAAAGGAACAAGAGGAGGGTTCGCTAATTCATAGTTCACGTAGGAGAAGGGTCGTCTCTGACGATGAATCTGCGACCGTTGTTGATCCTCCCCTACCTGAATCAGAGCCTTCCGCTCCTGAAGATGCAACTCCCTCTCCTGTTCATGAGTCCATTGATCACCTATTCCATCAAGGTTTTGGTACAGTTTTTGAAGAAGCTCCTCTTGCTATTTTCCCTCAGCTTGCTCCTGTGGAACTTTCGTTTATTGATCATGTTGTTGTTTCTGCTCCTCAGCCTACTCCGCCTGTGATTCCTTCACCCTCCCCCACTTCCGTGCCTTCTGCTGTTGTAGTAGGGTCTTTCAGCAGGGGGGTGATGTAGCAAGTTACGATAGAGGTTCTTGCGGGAGGCATCCTCTTGAAAAAGTTGGGCCAGGATGATGTATGGTTAAAGCCCTTGATAGGCCCGGTTGAGAATTCTAAGCTAGAAAGTCATAGCTCCTTAACTTGGATGAACGAGATTGTGCACTCGTCCTTAAAGGTAAAACTTGTTCCTTCTTCATATGTATGTATTATACTTTCTTTTACCGTATCTAACTTAATTTTATGAAAATCAACCTCATAAGCACAAAATTGATGAAGAGAGTCGTTCAAATGGAGAAATCAGCAAATGACTTCCATACCGAGGCTGCCAATTGGAAGGAGCAGTACGGAGTCTACAACTTGATATGGAGGCAATGGAGGAGGAGAAATGTACCTTGGAACAACAAATTAGAGTTATTGCAGCGGAACTGGCCATAAAGAAGGCCTCTTCAAATCAGGTAGGTAAGGATAAAAACATCTTGGAGTCTTCCTTTGCGGAGCAGATTTCCCATGCCACCGAGGAGATTAGGAGCCTGAAGGATTTGTTGGATAAGAAGGAGGCATACTCTGGTGAACTTGTACAATTGCTCACCCAAACGCAAGAAGACCTCCGTAAATCTTCGGATAAGGTCCAGTTTCTGGAAAGATCCCTTGCTCCTTTGCAGGCTTCTCATGATGCTATTGTGGCTGAGAGGGATGAGCTAAGAGCCAAAGCTGAAAATGGGAGAAAGACTACGAGGCTCTTTAGGAAAAAGCAGATGTCGATGTTAGTTGGGTTTATTGAATCCCCGACTCGACACATTGACGGAAATGGACTAAGAGAATTTTGACGTGGAAGCTGAAATTGCCAAAACCAAAGAGACGATTGAAAAGTCTTGGCAGAGTCAGAATTTCTTATCACCTGAAGTTGAGGTCCCTGATGAAGCTGCTGCACAAGCCTCACCATCTGAAGTCGCTCCTCCTGCTAGCGAAGATAACCCCTCCATCTAGTGAAAGAGTTTATGGAAATTGGTCCCTTCTTTTTGTTTATTTTATTTGGAACAATTGGTGGTTACCCCCGGTCCTATTGGGGGTAAAGGTTGGTCCTTTGTAAGTCCCCAACTGACAACTTAGGGGAAACGTTTGTATAACCAATTTAGGCTTAGACTAAGTTAATACTTAGTTTTTTGCCACTATATATTAATAGTAGTATCGGCATGACTTTCGACTCCTTTGAGTTTTTGTTTTCACTCTTACATCTTTGCATGCTTTCTTTTTGAGGTTTTTGGTTTACCTCTGAATTTTTGATTTTGCATTTTTTTAAAAATGCTTAGATTTTTCGTACCTTTTCGTAATAGGAACGATTTATAAATGAGGGCCCTTTTTTTATCGACACTTAATGAAGAAGACGTCTCAACTTCATAATGGTGTAAATGTAAAAAAGAGAGATAGGAATTTCACACGTTTTTCTTTGACAATGTTTTTAAGAAATTCTTTGTATTGTTCCGAACTTTCGTAACACTTTACATGTGTTTGTATACCATCCATAACTCCTTTGCAACTATTTTTCTTACAACAAATCTGGTATAAACTTGTACTCGTGACTGTTTTTCTTTTGTAATAGCTTTTTTCAAATTAATACAAGGGTATAACTGTTTTTATTTATAACAGTTTTTTGAATAAATATACTAGGATAATGCTTTTCTCATCCGTAACTGTTTTTATTTACAACAGTTTTTGAATAAGTACAAAGATGTTGCTTCATCCGTAACTGTTTTCATTTACAACAGTTTTGACTAAGTACAAGGATGTGCATTTTTAGCAATATCTAATATTATGCCCTTAACCTAAACATTCGTTTACATTTACGAATATGTCTTTATTTTTGAAGGTTTTTGAATCAGGCTCCGCGGCTTTGTGTTTTTTGTCTTTGGCTCTTTGATTTTGCTCATAGTACGTGACTTGTTGGGAAGATGGATCTTCAGGCTTGAGCTTTGACTTTTTGATAGTCTTCTTTCCTTCTTCTTTGCCTTCCATACTGTATAGTCCCCCAATTGTTTGAGCTTTGAAGAATGAAATCTCGAGCACTTGACTATTCCTTCCTTGTGGTCCTTTTCCTGAAAAGGAAAAACATACGGGACTCGAAGGTATATAGTTTAAATGATGACTGCTTAACCCTTTAAAAACATCCATCAGAAATTTGTAACCCTATACCGGGAATTCAGTTACTTCCTCGTGTCTATGCATGTCTAATATCATCATCTGGTGATGGTTTAGCTTTTTGCCTATCATCTAAAATGGTTAGTATAACTTTAGTTGTACAAAAGTAAAATTGAACGTAATGATACCTGACTGGTGGTGTTCTCTTTACTTCAGAAGTAATACTTCTTCAAATGAACAATATTCCAACTGGTTGGTAAGATTCTGCCGTCCATAGTTTCCAGCTCGTAAGCGCCTTTTCCAGCAGTGCCACGAACTTTGTAGGGCCCTTCCCAGTTTGGATTTAGCTTTCCTGCACCAGCGTCCTTTGTTGATTGGAAAACTTTTTTAAGAACGAAGTCCCCAATTTTGAAATATCTGAGGTGATCTTTTCTATTGTAATATCGCTCTATAATTTGTTTTTGGGCTGCCATACATATTAATGCAACTTCTCTTCTTTGCTCGAGCAAATCCAGATTTGTCCTTAACTCGTCGTTGTTTGTTTCTTCCATTGACGTTGTGAATCTCGTGCTTGGTTCACCGATTTCCACTGGTATTAATGCTTCTGAACCGTAGACAAGAGCGAATAGAGTTTCTCCTGTTGCTACTTTTATGGTGGGTTTGTAAGCCCATAATACTGCCGGTAGCTCGTCAGGCCAGTTTCCCTTGGCTTTTTCCAACCGTTTCTTTAAGTTGTTGACAATGACTTTGTTTGTTGACTCAGCTTGCCCATTAGCCACGGGCTGATATGGTGATGAAGTGATTCGCTTGATTTTCCAGCTTTCAAAGAGTTCTGTGATTTGTGAGCCTATGAATTGTGGGCCATTGTCACATACGATCTCCTTTGGTATTCCAAAGCGACATATTATGTGTCGCCATATGAAGCTTTTCACTTCTTTCTCTCGTACCTGTTTAAAAGCGTCTGCCTCCACCCATTTGTGAAATAATCAGTTAATACGAGTAAGAACCGTACCTTTCCTTTAGCTGGGGAAGAGGTCCCACTATATCCATGCCCCATTTCATGAATGGCCATGGTGACACCACTGGGTGGAGTAATTCTACTGGCCGGTGCATATTTTTGGCATATCGCTGACATTTGTCGCATTTAGCTACGAATCTCTTAGCATCTTCCTCCATTTTAGGCCAATAGTACCCTGCTCTAATTAGGGTTTTGACTAAGGATCTTGCTCCTGCATGGTTTTCGCAGTGTCCTTCGTGTACTTCCTTCATCACGTACTCCATTTGATTGGGTCCAAGGAACTTTACTAAGGGACCTCCAAACATTTTACGGTATAAAGTTTGACGAACTAGGCAGTACCGCGCAGCTTTCAGGCGAAGTGCTTGAGCCGCTTTTCTATCTTCAGGCACGGTACCGTTCTGCAAAAGGTTTACAATTTCATTTCTCCAATCCCAGGTTAAATTGTTAAATGTTACCTCATTTATGTTCTGGTCGATTGCTTAATGAAATAGGTGTATCACAATTGCATTGTCTTTATTTGTTACGTCGGCAACTGATGCGAGGTTAGCTAATGCATCCGCTTATGCATTCTCCTCTCTAGGTATTTGCGTAACTTTCCATAACTGGAATTGCCTTGCTAGGTCTTGTAACTTTTCCAGATATTGTTGCATCCGAGCCTTTCTTGCGGTATAAGTGCCCTGCATCTGGTTTACCACTAGATGAGAGTCACTATTGATGATGATTTTCTCGATTGAGAGTTCTCGTGCCAGTGCAAGCCCTGCAATGACAGCTTCGTACTCTGCTTCATTGTTAGTTATGGGATAACATTTAATGGCTTGTCGTATCTTTTCACCCGCATGTGATATTAAAACAATTCCCAAGCCTGCTCATTTTATGTTAGAAGAGCCGTCAGTAAATAGGGTCCAAATTCCTGGATTAGCCCTGTTGAAGAGTTGTAACTCTTTTTCCACTTCAGGGATTATGCTAGTATTAAAATTAGCGGCGAAATCAGCTAAAATATGAGACTTTATTGCAGTCCTAGGCTGATATATTATGTCATGTTCGCTTAATTCTATTGCCCGTTTAGCTAATCTCCCTGATAATTCTTGTTTATGCAAAATATTTGTTAGTGGATACGAGGTCACAACGGTGATTGGGTGACATTGAAAGTATGGTCTCAACTTCCTAGCTGCCATGATTAAAGCTGAGGCTAATTTTTCTAGATGAGGATATCTAGTTTCAGTATCTAATAAAGACTTTCTTACATAATAAATCGGAGATTGTTTACCTCTGTCTTCTTTTACCAGTACTGTACTTACAGCAATTTTCTACGGCAAGATAAACATACAGCCTCTCCCCCTCTTTTGGTTTAGATAGCAGTGGAGGTTTTGATAGATAGGCCTTCAGATCTTTGAGAGACCGTTGGAATTCTTCTGTCCATTCGAACTAATTTTTCTTTTTTAGAACTGAAAAGAATTTAAAACTCTTCTCCGAAGACCTGGAGATAAATCTTCCTAAGGCTGCAATTCTTCCTGTTAGTTTTTGAACTTCTTCTTTTCTCGTAAGTATATCAGGTATTTCATCAATAGCTTTAATCTGAGTGGGGTTTACTTCTATACCTCTATTTGATACAAGGAAACCCAAAAACTTACCCGATTCAACGCCAAAGGCACATTTTTCTAGATTTAGTTGCATGTTATACCTGCGCAGGATTTCGAAGGTGATTGAAAGATGATGGAAATGATCTTCCGCTTGAGTTGATTTTACCAGCATGTCATCAATGTATACTTCCATCATTTTCCCCAGATGTTCCTGGAACATCTTGGCCACTAGCCTTTGATACGTGGCTCCAGCATTTTTCAGGCCAAAAGGCATGACTTTGTAACAATAAGTCCCCATGTTTGTAATAAAGGAAGTTTTTTCCTCGTCTCTTCATCGATCACTTGGTTCTTGAATGGTCATTTTTTTCTTTTCTTTTGATTGACATACACGAAGGATGGATCTTCATTTATTTTATGAGTCATCACTTCCGGAGGTATACCTGTCATATCTGAATGGGACCAAGCAAAACAATCTGAGTTAGCTTTTAAATATTCAATTAACTTACCTCTTCTTGTGGGGCTTAGCCTCTTGCCTATATGAACTTTTTTCTCAGGATCCTGCTCGAACAGTGGGATAACTTCGAGCTCCTCAATAGTTTTTTTAATATGCTCGTCCTTTGCTAGCTCCTGAATGACATCGGGTCTGGAATCCATGTCCGTATGTGTTGATGTTGCCTCTGTGGTGATTTAGTTCACCTTCTCGTGGATTCCTTCTTTCGTACCTATTTGGGTTCCAACTTCTACTTCCGTACCTAATTGAGCGATTCCCTCGTCTTTTGACTCTTCCGCTACCTCTTTTTTTTTTAGTGTACTACTAAATATATATTCCTTGAGGTCTGTTGATCCCTCGAATCTGTTGAATTCCTCATTTGGAAGGGAATTTTATTACTTGGTGTAAATTAGATGGTATTTCTTCTATGTCATGGATCCATGGTCTTCCCATGATTACGTTGTAAGCCATATCGGTTCCAATGACTTGAAATTTCGTATTTTTGATTACTCCTTCTGCATTGGTACTAAGCTCAATTTCTCCTTTTGTTATGACCGTAGAGTTGTTGAACCCAGATAAGGCTCGTGCTTTTGGTATTACTCGATCCTCCATTAGCATTTCTTCCACAACTCTCAACAAAATGATGTTTGTTGAGCTACCTGGATCAATCAACACTCTTTTTACATTAGTGTCATGTATGAGTAGAGATATTACCAGAGCGTCGTTATGAGGAAGCAGCAATCCGTTGCCATCTGCGTTGTCGAACGTTATATTGTCTGCTTCCATGTCTTCACGAACCCACTTCCCGTGCGTAATTGTGAATTTGTTGTTCTTTTGTAGACTACTCTGTTCACCTCCTCTCCTCTGTGTATCACATTCACTTTTCTCTTTGGAGATGGTGGTTTCGGGGGCTCTTACATGTTCTTCATATATGCCTGTTTGCCTTTTTCACTAAATAGTTCTGTTAGATAGCTATGTTTTAATAATTGTTCTACCTCACCTTGCAACAATCTGCAATCTGATGTTTTGTGCACATGATCGTTATGGAATTCTCACCAGAAGTCTTGATTCCTTCTGTTTGGATTCGATCTCATTTCTTTGGGCCATCGAACTTTATCGCCCATGTTTCTCAGTACGGTAATTAATTCAGAAGTACTTATATTAAATTTGTATTCTCTGACTCTTGCATTACCTCTGTGTCGTTCCTCCCGATCTTTTATAGATCTTGAGGAGGATGAGTTCGTCTCTCTATTTGACGGTCTATATTCTGACCGTGTGTTTTCATACCTGGAATGAGATTCTCGTCTTGAAGGTCCCATATATGGATTGTACATGTTCTTACCTGTTCTACTTTCGGGCTCGGAGCGTCTACAACTGGTTCGATCTTCAGCTTTTGATTGAGCAATGGTGTCTTCTTCTATTCGTAGCTTGGTACTTTACCTATTATAGACATCGTTCCATGTCGTGGCTGGGAATTCTCTCAAGCTTTCCTTGAGTCTTCTCGTGGCTTCTAAGATTCTGTCATTTAAGTTGCTTGCAAATGCCATTGTTGCCCAATTGTCAGGTACCCTAGGTAGCAGCATTCTTTCTCGTTGAAACCATTCTACAAATTCTCGGAGCAACTCCGCGTCTCCTTGTTTTATCTTGAATATGTCTTCCATTCTTTTTTCGACTTTTTGTACACCAGAATGTGCTTTTATAAAAGAATCTTCAAGCTCAGCAAAAGAATCAATAGAATTTTCAGGTAGAAGAGAATACCATGTTAGTGCTCCTTTGGTGAGTGTCTCTCCAAACTTCTTGACTAGTACTGATTCAATTTCTTGTTTAGTCAGATCGTTGCCTTTTACTCCTGTAGTAAAAGTAGTTACATGATCACGTGGATCAGTTGTCCCGTTGTACTTGGGAATATCATGCATTTTGAGTTTCTTGGGAATAGGCAAGGGTGCTGCATTTGGCTTCCAAGGTTGTTGTGAATATCTATCAACGTCAATGCCTTTGATAACAGGTGGCACTCCAGGAATTTGCTCGATTCAGTCATTTTGTTCCTTCACCTGTTTCTGCAAGGTTAGTAATAAAGACTGTAATTCTGGATTACTGGACATACATGGTCTTGCTTTGAGGGACTCATTTGGAGTGCCTCTACTTCCTGAGTTTGCTAGTCTGAATTGTGGATTTTCCATAGTTGCGGTGTTGTTAGGAGGAGGTGTAGGTGATGCAGCTGGCAGTCCCCTCATGAAAGCTTGTAAGGCTTGAGTCACATATTCACCAACCATTTGTTTTACAGGATCTTGTTCTCCTGTTTGTTCATTTCCATTGTGATTATGATTTTGAGTCGTAGATCTCTCTGGGGAATGTTCCCTTGAGCCTCGTGGGGAACCTGAAGGTGATGGAACTTGAGTTCCAATCCTTTGTTGGTTGTTGTTTTTGGCATTCGACATAATTTACAGAATGTTGTTTGAGAAAAAACAGAGATTATCAGATTTCCGGTAACGGAACCAATTTGTTTAACCAAAGAATTAGATTCTCTACCAAAGCTATTTTAAGAAGAACACGGGTTTCTGATAATCAAAGAATATGCTAATGATTGTAAGTAAATTCGTAAATAGAAAGCAGAAAGATGCGTAAAAAGTAAGTATATTTTAATAATGGTTCGAAGGTGTCCTTACAAGTTATATTTTACTCCCTTTTATAGGGAATTTCTTAATATAACGTCTACTCTTTTAGTGATTGAGCATTAATGGCTAATAATGGCATTAATGTAACGTTACAATGATTAATCGTAACTGTTGCGTGAAGATTATGTAACGTTTTGGCTCATTAATTGAAGATCCCCGAATCTGTCCTTTATTCCGTCTTGATTCATTCTGACCATGTCTCTTCGCCTTTTCAATTAGGTTAAGATTCCCGCATCTGATTACCCCGTGGGTATGTTGTTCCGTTTCTCTTTATGACGTACCTCTTTATAAAGTCTCGTCCAGTTGTCATGTTGTCATTGCTCCACATAGAGTGCAGAGTCATCATAAGTATTACACGTGTGAGGATCATTTTCACCAATACATGTTTGGCATATAAATTTTTATTCTTTACTTATTATTAAATAATATGTATGTTCACTTTAGTTTGTCTTTTAAAGTTGAATTGATTAGATGTTTTAAATAGTGGGTGCGGTTAATTAAATATTTTTCCAATTGCACATACATAAAGTGATAAAATAGTATAAAATGTACGTTTGTTTGTGTGTACGCGTGTGTTTTTCCTTTTTTTTTTTTTGGTTGTTGTGCTTTTTTCCCTTTTTCCCTCATTCTTTTACATAATGTTTATTGAGAAACAGGTAGAAATTACCAGCAGTAGAAACACTGCTAATATACCAAAAGTGTTTGACCAAAAAGTATAAATCTTGGGTTAAACTAATTAATTTTATGTAACAAGAGGTTAGACCAAGTTAATAATAATATCCCTAGATCTATAACTAGTTAACAAACATTGCAAGATAGTGTTGGTGGGGGTTAAATGCAATGTGCATTTAATATTCCGAGAGGTTTGAGTAATGATAAGATAATATCAAGCAATAAATAACAATAAATGACATTAACGTAAATGAGGAGAATGATTCACCCAATATTGACTGAAGTGGATGATTCTTCTTTCTGACACTGATGAGTGACCGACAAATTCTAGAATATTGGAACTATTCTCGGATCTGATGGAAAAGTATGGTATAATGGATGGTAGAATCTTATTAGAAAGGTAGTGTTTATATCATTTCTAGAGAGAGTCTTCTCCTCAAAAAGTGTTTTTATCAAATGAATGTTACATACCTTTTCCCCTTATCTTTTCTTCTACTTATATGGGACATATCGGCAGTCAACCCTAAAAGTACAAGTAAAGTGAATATTCTCTTAAATATCCTATTACAAAAACTAGCCGTTAGTACTGTCCTTGATACTTGAACTCGACCGTTATTGAACGTTGGGATTCGAGCCCCACTGTTTACTAGTCGACCTCAGCCACATCGCTTTCCATAATACCACTTCACGCTAAAACCCTTGGGGAAGATTTTGACCTATACAGTTAGTCCCTCCGCTTATTAGTGTCGACCCTAGACGACCTCCATGAACGAACTCTATTACTTATGGTTGAGAAGTTTAGGCGAGTAGGTTGAGTAGTAGCATTTCAGACGGGGTGAAAACCTGGCCTTTCGTGAGCCACAACCTAGGGTCACGTCGTTTTAGGGTGACGTCATGTCATCATGCATCATTATTACGCGTCTTCCCAATACCTTGCGCCGTTCCCATGCCTCTGCCGCTTCGATTCATGAGCTGGGAAACGAAGGTTTTCTTTCTCGATATTGATGCCCAAACTCTTACAAATAAGGATACAAAATCCTTTTCCTTATTCTTTTCAACCTAAGTATTGGACCTTCATACCTTCTTCTTCCTTCTTCATTCAGAATCCTTATTCTTTGGATCTTACTTCGATATTTTTGCTGTCACTGATTCTGGTGGTTCCTGCTTCTCTTGACTATTTTGTGTTTACACCTCCTGTTATTCATAAACGAAGATGGTTAATATGTCAAACAGTTTTGGGGAGGAGGGTACCTGACCTTGTTCCCTTGGCAGTGCGCATGCCTCCCAATGATGATGGGGTTGATATTGTTGCTGAGGATGATAGTTTTCATACGGTAGAGGAAATAATTCCCCGTGTTGAGAATCCTAGGTCCGATTTCTTAAAGATGCCCGAGGACAACCTAGAGATCTCAGAGTGGTTGATGGAAGATGTGGACTTTGCTGAATTTAGAGATAGATTCAAAATTCCCACCCATATAGATTTAGTTATGCAGGGCGAGACGTGGTGCAAATACATCACCCTGGGTACTGTGCTTTCTACGCGTACCTTTTCCATGTCGGTTATTCTTTTCCTATTCTCCCTTTGGCTGAGGAGTTCTGTCGCTATTACCGCATCGCTCAGCCCAACTTTCTCCATTTATCTACAAACTCATCCGAATGATCTCGAAGTATGCGGAGTTGGCTGGGGTCAGAGTGAATATTCGCAACCTGATGCACCTCTTTTCCCCTAGCTTTCATAGGGGGAAGATGTTACATCTTTGCCACCGGGGCAGTAAATGCCTAGTGATGAAGATGGACGACAAGGCAACCAGTAAGTTTTGGCTCAATTATTTGTACGTCAAAACTGAGGACGTGGTGGTCAACGCAGATGGGTTCCCCGAGGTTCGGAACTACGCCTGTAAGTATCTCTCCTTCTCCCTCTTTCTTCTTGTATTACACATTACCTCTAATTTCCATTGTGTTGACATTTCATCTTCTCTCCGTGTAGCTGAGGCCGCATCCCTCTTTGGTCAATGATATTCACGATTGTGTTAACCGGATCCTCCCTCATACAACGGGGATTCGCGAATGGACGGACTTCCTCAAAAAGTTCGGGCATGCGCCTTTTGTGGCCGCTGAGTTTACCCGTTTTGAATTTTTATTTCGTGACCTTCTGGTTGCTTGCTTCCCGACCTATTGATCTTCTTCTCTTTGGTTTTTAGTCCGGGGATCTTCGAGGAGGCCGAGGGCACCTGCTCCTATGTTTCATGAAGAAACATTACAACGGAGTCCGCTCCTGCCGTGACTATGGCCAGGTCTTCCTGGACCTCTACTTCTGTTCCTCCTCCTATGTCGGTTAGGTTAGCTCGGTCATCGGCGGCATCGGCACCAGTAGCTCCCACCTCTCCCTTGATTCATTTAATAGATGAAGAATCATCACCGAGCAACAAGGATTTGGTTCATCGTAAAAAGAGGTATGCAGATGTTGGTGATGGAACAATCCGAGCGGTGGATTCTACAAGGAGTGATCGTGAGCCGACCACTGCCATGTTTGAAAGTGATGCAAACCCGCTGTCTGAAGTCTCGCCATCAGTGGAGACCTGTTATGACCCAAAGGGTCATCTTGTATTTTAGAACTCTATTCTGCACTCTTTAGCCTTAAAAATCTAATTTTTTTTCCTTCTTGATTTGCGTGCGGAGTCTGGGCATATTTCCAGACAGCTTTTATGTGAGGAATTGAAGAAATAATAATTTTTGGCCTTTAAAAGTGATTTAAATTGACTTCGGTAAATGTTTTAAGTAAACAGACCCGGACCTGGACTCGTGTTTCAATGGTCCTAATGGATACGTAGTAAAATATGGGATCTGGGCGTATGCCCGGAATCGAATTTCGAGATCCCTAGCTCGAGAAATGAATTTTTGACTAAAATTTAAAGAATGAAAATTTATGATTTTAAAGAATTTGCTTAATGTTTGATCTTGTTGGTATCGGGTCCGTATTTTGGTTCCGAAGCTCGGTACATGTCCGTTATGATATTCGTACCTTATCTGTGAAATTTGGTGAGAAACGGAACTGATTGGATGTGATTCGGACCTTCGGTTGAGAAAATAGAAATTTTAAAGTGTTCTTGAGAATCTCATATATTTTGGTGTTAAATTCGTAATTCTAGGTGTTATTTTGGCGCTTTGATCGCACGAGCAAGTCCGTATGATGTTTTTATACTTGTGTGAATGTTTGTTTTGGAACCCCGAGGGCTTGGGTGCCATTCAGGGGATGCGCAAGTTGAGTTCAAACCTCAACAGGGATGTTGGTGCACCAGATCTGGTGTGCCCGCACCTGCGAGCCTTTGGTCGCAGGTGCGAGCAATAGTCACGCATGCGCGACCCAAGCCTAGGATGCCAGTTTTCGTGAATGCGGACTTTCTCCGCAGGAGCGGAACCCTGTCTGCAGGTGCGGCCTCAGTCGGCCCAGTCCTTTTCCGTAGGAGTGGATGTCAGGTCTGCGCATGCGGATCCGCAGGTGCGACCAAAGCACCGCAGGTGCGAAGGTCGCTGAGCAGTGAGTTCATTAATTCGGGACTCAATCCATTTCTCCACATTTTCAAAAGATAGAAGACCTAGGGACGATTTTTCAAAGACCTTTTCTTCCCCAAATCATAGGTAAGTGTCCCTTAACTCGTTTCTTTCAATCTTTCACTTCATTTTTCAAGAATTTGACCTAAAATCTAGGAATTCCATGGTAGAAATTGGTGGTTTGGGTAGACTTAGGGATTTTTGGGAAATTGGAAATTGGACCTCAATTCGGTGTCGAATTTTGAAACTAATTACATATTCGGCCTTGGGGGTGAATGGGTGAACGGATTTTGGTCCGAACCTCGAGTTTTGACCAAGCGTACCCAGGGTCGATTTTTGACTTTTTGGGGGAAAATTTGGGAAACCTAAAATTATGTATTGAGATTTATTTCTTTAGCGATAATTGATGTCATTAAGCTAATTATGACTAGATACGAGTGGGTTGGAGGTGGATTCTAGAGAAAAAGCGGTACTTGAGCTGTGAGTGGCTTACGGATCAAGGTAAGTATCATGTCTAACTTTTGCTTGAGGGATTAGGTGTTATTTGCTTATTTTCTATGTGTTTGGTTGGTAAGTACAATGTATAGGTGAGATGAAGAGCACCTATGTGTTGTTGTCGAGTCATAGCATGCGAGTGAATCCCATTCTTCCAATTGTTGTAGTCTTTAATCATACTGTCCATGTTAGCGTAGTCATTTGTGATGTTGGGGAACTTCTATCTGGTTTGTACTGAGATTTGGTAATTGTTGAATACTGGCTCAAGGTTGAGGTTGATTTTTGGTATTAAGTATTGATGAAATGTTGGTTTTTCTTTGATATTTATGTCTATCCGTTATTATTGATCTTTGATTGGTGAGGAAGAGTGTAAAGCACGAAGGGTGATGCCGTGCCATTTCATTATTTCATATGGTGAGGAAGAGTGTAAAGCACGAAGGATGATGTCATGCCATATTATTATTTCATATGGTGAGGTTGAGAGTAAAAGCACGAAGGGTGATGCCGTGCAGTTTCTTATACTGTTTTATTATTGTATATGGTGAGGTCGAGAGTAAAAGCACGAAGGGTGATGCCGTGCAGTTTCTTTTACCGTTCTTACTTGTTTTATCTGTTTAAAGCATTTTTTATTTATCCGGTTATATCACTGTTTCTGACTCTTATATTGTGCACCCCTCAGCATGTCTCCTCCCAATATTTGCTGTCTTATTTTTGCTATTGCTGTTATTGCTACATGTATGATTATACTGCACAGGTTGTTTGTGGGTGTCTTGTCCTAGCCTCATCACTACTTCGCCGAGGTTAGGATCGACACTTACTAGTACATAGGGTCGGTTGTACTGATGCTGCACTCTACACTTTCTGTGCAGTTCCACATGTCGGTCCGAGCTGATTTTGAGCTTTGCTGTTGACTTCTTTACCCGGAGACCCAAGGTAGATCTGCCGTTGTCCGCATATTCCTGGAGTCCCCTCATATTTGATCATTTTACTATTGTTCTTTGGTTCGTAAATAGTTGTATATTTTTTCTTCAGACAAATACTTGTAGATAAATCATAGTAGTTCGTGAGTTGTGACTCCGGGTCATGTATATATATATATATATATATATATATATATATATATATATAATACATATGTGCGGTGTTGCTATGAATTTTCATTTCTTTATTAATTTATCATGTGTTGAATTGTAGTAGTTCGTCGCAAGTTTTAAGATTTTTATGTTGTGAAATCTCTAATATTGGTTTGCCTAACGAGTGCAACGTTAGGCACCATCACGGTCCCGATGGTGGGAATTCGGGTTGTGACAAGTTGGTATCAGAGCATAGGTTGCTTAGGTCTCACAATTCACGGACAAGCTTAGTAGAGTCTGGGTGATCGGTACAAAGACGTTTGTACTTATCTCCCATAGGATATAAAGTTAGGAACAAGTTCACTTTATTTCAACTCTGTCGTGCGATTTTGTTTTCTCAATACTAATTGAACTTCCCTATTCTTCTTCTCTCGCAGATGGCGAGAACACGTACCACTTCTTCCGCTGATCAGCAGTCGGATCCTCAAGAAGCAGCTCCTACAAGGGGCAGGGGTCGCGGTCGAGGCCGTGCCAGAGGCCGAGGAAGGGGCAGGGCTCAGCCCAGGGCCTGAGCAGCAGCCCCAGCTGCGGAGCCTCAGCTGGAGTTCGATGAGGAGGTTCCAGTTAAGATCGTTCCTGCCGGACCAGCTTAGGTCCCAGAGGGGTTTATTGCCACCCCAGTGCTACAAGATGCCTGGGTCCGATTAGTTGGCTTTATGGAAAGTGTGGCCCAGACTGGCGCATTCCCCATGGCATCAGCCGTATCTCAGGCTGGAAGAGGATCCCAGGCTCCTGCTACCCACACTCCGGAGCAGATGGCTCCCCAGTTTCAGATTCCAGCAGCCCACCCGGTTGGAGTAGTTCAGTCGGTCGTTGCGGCACAGCTCGTTGATGGGTCAGCTATGGCCTCTAAGGCTTTGTGGAGGTTGGATAGGTTCACCAAGCTCTTTCCAGTTCATTTCAGTGGTGCTACTTCAGAGGATCCCCATGAGTATCTTGATAGCTGTCACGAGGTTCTTCGGAACATGGGTATATTGGAGACCAATGGGGTCGACTTTGCTATTTTTCAGATGAATGGTTCCGCCAAGAAATGGTGGAGGTTATTTATTGACTAGACCAGCTGAGTCGCCTGCTCTCACTTGGGACTAGTTCTCACATGTCTTCTTAGAGAAGTTTCTGTCTGTCACCTTGAGGGAGGAGCGCCGCTGTCAGTTCGAGCATCTCCAGCAGGGCAGCATGACTGTTACTCAGTATGAGACCCATTTTGTGAACTTGGCCCGTCATGATATTCTTTTGCTCCCCATAGAGAGAGAGAGAGGGTGAGGAGGTTTATCGAGGGTCTTGCTCAACCTATTAGATTGCATATGGCTAAGGAGACAGGGAGTGAGATTTCGTTCCATGATGCGGCTAATGTCACCAGGCGGGTTGAGATGGTTCTCGGACAGGGAGGTAAGGGGTCGGACAAGAGACCTCATCGTTATGGTGGATACAACAGTGCCTCGTCTGGTGACGGGGGTACTTATGGTAGAGGCCATCCTCCAGGCCATTTCATTCAGCACTCCAGGCATCCCATGGTGCCCCAGGTGGTCATGGCTCTTATAGCCTTATTCTAATCAGCCAGCCTACAGTGCACCACCAGCTCCTATCATTGCACCTCCCCTTCAGAGTTTTCAGGGTGGTTATTCAGGTCGACAGGGTCAGTTTTCCAGCCAACAGTCTCAGCAGTCAAAGTCTTGTTATACTTGTGGTGATCTGAGGCACATTGCTAGGTATTGTCCTTGTGCGTCAAGCAGTTCACAGCACCACTCGTGCCATGGTTCTGGCACCAGTAGTTGCTGTATTGGTAAAAAAGAGCTTCACACATGTAATAAATCTTGATGAATCAGTAGTCTACGTGGAGAAATGAAGACACGACAGGTGGACAGGACTCTATGAAGAGGTATGAGGCAGAGAGGCACGGCAAAATCACACCCATGGGTTAATTAGCTACGGAAGTCTCAACCTGATTGAGAAGATAAAGAAACACGGTCATAGTGTATTTGGGCAGAATAAAGGGAATATTTAGAGATCTTCAAATTAGAGATCCATACGTTACACTACATTCACGCAACAGTTACAGTTGATTCATTGTAACGTTACATTAGAGTCATAATTAGTCATTAATGCTCAATCACCGAAAATGGTAGACGTTATATTAGGAAATTCCCTATATAAAGGAGAAAAATATAACCTGTAAAGGGGAAAAAAACATTCGAACTACTATTGCAATACACTTACTTTTTGTGCATCTTACTGCTTTCAATTTACGAGTTTACCTACAATTATTATCTTATTTTTTGGTTATCAGAAACCCGTGTTCTACTTAAAATAGCTTTGGGCAAAGAATCCAATTCTTTGGTTAAACAAATTGGTTCCATTACGGGGAATCTGATAATCTTTGTTTGCTTTTCAAGCGATATCCTCTTAACTATGTCGAACTCCAACGACGACAACCAGCAAAGGAATGGAACACCAGTTCCATTGCCGTCAAGAACCCCACGTGGTTCAAAGGAAAAATCCCCAGAAAGATCCAATAATAACAACGATAATAATGACCAAATGGTGGAACAAGATCGGATAAAGCAAATGATTGCAGAGTATGTGACCCAAGCTTTGCAAGAATTTGTGAGGGGATCACCAGCAGCGTTACCTGCACCACTGACACCACCCCCCAATAATACCATCACCATGGAAAATCCTCAATCTGGGTTGGCAAACTCAGGAAGGGGAGATACTCCTAATGAATCTCTTGAAGTGAGACTAAGTATGTCTAATAACTCTGAATTATAGACTTTATTACTAACTTTGCAGAAACAAGTGAAGGAACAAAACGATCGAATCGAACAAATTCCTTGAGTACCACATGTTATCAAAGGCATTGACGTTGATAGATATTCTCAACAACCTTGGAAACCAAGGGCAGCACCTGTACCCATTCCAAAGAAGTTTAAAATTCCTGACGTACCTAAATATGATGGGACAATTGACCCACGCGACCATGTGACTTCTTTTACCACCGGAGCGAAGGGCAACGACTTAACAAAACAAGAAATTGAGTCGGTCCTAGTTAAAAAGTTTGGAGAAACACTTACCAAAGGGGTGCTAACCTGGGATTCTCTTCTCCCTGAAAAATCTATTAATTCTTTTGCTGAGCATGCAGATTCTTTCATAAAGGCACACTCCGGTGCCCAAAAGGTCGAGAAAAGGATGGATGACATCTTTAAAATAAAATAAGGAGACACAGAACTATTTCGTGAATTTGTAGACATGTTTCAACGAGAAAGAATGCAACTACCAGGGGTGCCTAATAATTGGGCAGCCATGGCATTCGCAAGTATCTAAATGACAAAAGCTCAGAAGCCACGAGAATACTCAAGGAAAGCTTGAGAGAATTCCCAGCTACAACGTGGAACGATGTTTATAACAGGTACAGTACTAAACTTCGAACAGAAGAAGATACCATTGCTCGTCCGAAAGAGGAAGATTATACCAGATCCAGACGTTCAGAATCAGATAGGAGATTAGGTAAAAACAGGTACGATCCTTAATTAGACCATCGGGACGTGAAACTCGTCCCAAGATCGAAAACACCAGGTCAGATTATGGACCACCGACCAAAGATGCGGGCTTTTCCTCATTTAGATCCATAAGGGATCAAGATCAACGACCTAGAGATAATGCGTGAATTGGGGATCCTTTAATGTAAGTACGTCTGAACTAATTTCAGCGTTAAGAAATATGGGTGATAGGGTTCAATGGCCCAAAGAGATGAGGTCGAACCCGAATAAGAGGAACCCAGATCTCTGGTGTGAATTCCATAATAATCATGGACACAGAACTGTAGATTGCAGATTTTTGCAAGGTGAGCTAGAACAATTATTGAAACAGGGCTATTTGACAGAATTGTTTAGGGGAAAAGTTAAACACGCATACATGAAGAACATGTAGGAGCCCCCAAAACCTCCATCTCCAAGATGAACTGTCAACGTGATACATGGAGGTGAAGAAGTAAACGAAGTGGTCTGCAAAACGACCACAAAGTTCACAATTACACATGGAAAGCGGGTTCGTGAAAATCCGGAAGTAGGCGATATAACCTTCGATGATGCAGATATCGGCGAATTAATGCTTCCTCACAATGATGCTCTGGTAATATCTTTACTTATTCATGACACTAACGTAAAAAGGGTGTTGATTGATCCAGGTAGTTCAGTCAATGACATTTTGCTAAGAGTCGTGGAAGAAATGCTATTGGAGAATCAAGTAATCCCAAGGGCACGAGCCATATCAGGGTTTGATAACTCTACGGTTATAACAAAAGGAGAAATTGAACTTAGCACTTATGCTGAGGGAGTGATCAAAAGTACCAGGTTCCAACTCATCGATACTGACATGGATTATATAACGTAATCGTGGGAAGGCCATAGATCCACGACATGAAAGCAATACCCTCCACCTTGCATCAGATAATTAAATTCCCCTCTGAATTAGGGATTCAACAAATTAGAGGCGATAAGCAAACCGCGAGAAATATAAATTTCGTGGTACACTACAACAAAAAAGTAGAGGTGAAAGAATCAAAGGATAAGGAAATCTCCCAAGCAGGTGACACCACCCAAACAGGCATGGAAAAAATTACTACCCAAATAGGTACGGAAGGTATTACTGCTGAAACAGGTACGAAAGAAAATACTTACGAGAAAGAGAATCAAGTCACCACGGAAGAGGCATTGGACCACACGGATGTAGATTCCAGACCGGACGTCATTCATGAACCGGAGGAAGACGAGCACACCAAAACAACTATGGAAGAGCTCGAAGCTATTCCATTGTCTGAACAAAAGTCTGAACAGAAAATGTATATAGGCACGAGGCTGAGTCCCGGGCGAAGAGGTAAGTTAATTGATTATTTAAAGGCTAATGCATATTGCTTTGCATGGTCCCACTCAGATATGACAAGTATCCCGCTAGAGGTGATGACTCATAAACTAAATGAAGATCCATCCTTCGTACCTGTTAAGCATAAGAAAAGAAAGCAAGGACCATTCAAGAACCAAGTGATTGACGAAGAGGTACAGAAACTCTTAAAGATTGGTTCAATACGAGAGTTAACGTACCCTAACTGGCTATCTAACACTGTGGTAGTACCTAAAAAGAATGGAAAATGGAGAGTATGCGTAGATTATATTGACTTAAATAAAGCATGCCCCAAAGATTCATTCTCATTACCACATATAGATCAAATGATTGATGCCACCATAGATCATGAATTGTTAAGCTTTCTAGATGCGTATTCTGGTTATAATCAGATTAAAATGGATCCCTCAGACGAGGAAAAAACCTCCTTTATTACAAACAGGGGGACTTATTGTTATAAAGTCATGCCTTTTGGCTTAGAAAATGCTGGAGCCACCTATCAAAGGCTAGTGACCAAGAAGTTCCAGGAACATCTCGGAAAAATAATGGAAGTTTACATTGATGACATGCTGGTAAAATCAACACGAGCGGAAAATCATTTCCAGCACCTCTCTATTACTTTTGAAATTTTATGCAAGTATAATATGAAGCTGAATCCAGAAAAATGCGCTTTTGGCGTAGAAACAGGTAAATTCTTAGGTTTCCTTGTATCAAACTGGGGAATAGAGGTAAATCCCGATCAAATTATAGCTATAGAAGAAATACCTGATGTACTCATAAACAAAAAAGAAGTTCAAAGACTAACGAGAAGAATTGCAGCCTTAGGAAGATTTATTTCAAAATCTTTCGAGAAAATTTTTAAATTCTTTGCAGTTCTCAAAAAGCAATATCGGTTCGAATGGACTGAAGAATGTCAACAGGCTCTCAAAGACCTAAAGGCTTATCTATCAAAACCTCTGTTACTGTCAAAGCCAAAGGAGGGGGAGAGGCTATACGTCTACCTTGCTGTCTCGGAAATTGCTGTAAGTGCAGTATTGGTAAGGGAGAATAAAGGTAAACAATCTCCTATTTATTATGTAAGCAAGACATTACGAGATGTTGAAACTAGGTATCCACATCTAGAAAAGTTAGCCTTAGCTCTAATCGTGGCATCTAGAAAATTAAGGTCATAGTTTCAATGTCATCCAATCACAGTTGTGACCTCGTACCCATTAAGAAACATACTGCATAAACAAGAACTATCAGGAATATTAGCCAAGTGGGCCATAGAATTAAGTGAGCATGAAATAATATATCGGCCTAGGACTACAATCAAGTCTTAAATCTCAGCTGATTTTGTCGCTGATTTTAGTAATAGCATTGTCCCTGAAGTGGAAAAAGAGTTACAACTATTCAACGGTGTTAATCCGGGTCTATGGACCCTATTTACCGATGGTTCTTCCAATATAAAAGGTGCCGGTTTAGGCATAGTCTTAATATCACCCGCGGGGTGAAAAGACACAGCAGGCTATCAAATGTTATCCTATAACTAACAATGAAGCAGAGTACGAAGGTGTTATTGCAGGATAGAACTCGCACGAGAGCTTTCAATCAAGCAAATTATGATCAAAAGAGATTCCCAACTGGTAGTAAATCAGATGTAGGGGACTTACATCGCTCGAGAGACTCGGATGCTACAATATCTGGAAAAGGAGCGAGAGCTTGTGAGACAATTCAAAACATGGAAGGTAGTACAAATACCTAGAGAGGAAAATGCAGAAGCAGATGCATTAGCTAACCTCGCATAAGTCACGGAAGTAACAAACAAGTACAATGCAATTGTCGTTCATCTATTCCATTCAGCGATCCACCAAGATAGAAATGAAGTAACTTTCAACAATTTAACCTGGGATTGGAGAAACGAAATCCTAAATTTTTTACAGAATGGCACCGTACCTGAAGACAAGAAAACTGCTCAAGCACTTCGTCGTAAAGCTACACGGTACTGCCTCATTCGCAACTCATTATATCGCAAAATGTTCGGAGGACCCCTAGAAAAATGCCTCGGACCTAACCAAACGGAGTTTGTGATGAAAGAAGACCACGAAGGACACTGTGGAAATCACTCAGGGGCGAGATCCTTAGTGAAAACCTTAATCAGAGATGTATATTATTGGCCTAAGATGGAAGAAGAGGCCGAGGACTTCGTATCCAAATGTGACAGGTGCCAAAGGTTTGCCAATAACATGCATCGACCAACAGAATTAGTGCATCCAATAATATCCCCATGGCCCTTCATGAAATGGGGGATGGACATAGTGGGACCTCTTCCCACAGCTAGAGGGCAGGTATGGTTTTTGCTCGTGCTAGCTGACTATTTTACAAAATGGGTAGAGGCAGAAGCGTTCAAACAGGTGAAAAAAAAGGAAGTTAAAAGTTTCTTATGGCGAAACATAATATGCCGCTTTGGGATTCCAAATGAGACCGTGTGTGATAATGGCCCACAATTCATAGGCTTGCAAATCACAGAATTCTTCGAAAGCTGGAAAATTAACGGATCACTTCAACGCCATATCATCACGTAGCTAACGGTCAGGCTGAGTCAACGAATAAAGTCATCATCAACAATCTAAAGAAGCGGCTAGATAAAGCTAAAGGAAAGTGGCCTGATGAGTTACCAGCGGTACTATGGGCATACCGAACAACTTCAAAAATAGCCATGGGAGAAACTCCGTTCGCGCTTGTCTATGGCTCAGACGCCTTAATACCTATAGAGATTGGCGAACCAAGCTTAAGGCTTACAACAGCCACGGAGGAAGCAAACGATGACGAATTGAGGACCAATCTGGACCTTCTCGAACCACGGAGAGAAGAAGCACTGACACGGATGGCAGCTCAAAAACAAATCATAGAGCGTTATT
The DNA here is from genome assembly GCA_005239505.1 of Nicotiana paniculata. Lineage (NCBI taxonomy): Eukaryota > Viridiplantae > Streptophyta > Magnoliopsida > Solanales > Solanaceae > Nicotiana > Nicotiana paniculata. The sequence goes on along the minus strand of MDKI01213943.1, from coordinate 105,008 downwards.
ACAACCGTAAAGCTCATCTCAGGTACTTCAATATTGGGGACTTCGTCCTCTAAAAAGTCTTTCAATCAACAAAGGAAGCAGGCGCAGGAAAGCTAAATCCAAACTGGGAAGGACCCTACAAAATTCGAGGCATAGCTGGGAAGGGGGCCTACGAGTTGGAAGCTATGGACGGTAGAATCCTACCAACAAGTTGGAATGCCATTCACTTGAAGACGTACTACTTTTAAGGAATAGAAGTACCCCCGGTCAGGTATCACACGTTCGATTTTATTTTGAACATTTAAAATTTTACTAACCTTTTTAGATAAAGGCATAAAGCTAAACCATCACCAGATGATGATATTAGACTTGCAAAGACGCGAGGAAATAACTAAATTCCCGGTCTAGGGTTACACTTTCTGATGAACATTTTAAAGGGTTAAGCATTCATCATCTAAAAACTATATACCTTCGAGTCTCGTATGTTTTTCCTTTTCAGGAAAAGGACCACAAGGAAGGAATAGTCAAGTGCTAGAGATTTCATTATTCAAAGCTCAAACAATTAGGGGACTATAGAGTATGGAGGGAAAAGACGAAGCAAAAAACACTATCAAAAAGTCAAAGCTCAAGCCTGAAGATCCATCTATCCAACAAGTCAAGTGATACGAGCAAAATCGAAAGATCCAAAGACTCAAACACAAAGCCTAATCCAAAAAACCTTCGAACATGTTCAGGTTAAAAGGCAAAATGTTAGCTACGAGGAAGAAATGCGCATCTTTGTACTTATTCAAAAGAAAGACTGTTGTAACCAAAAACAGTTATGGATAAAAGATCATCATCATTGTACTCATTCAAAACTGTTGTAACTAAAAACAATTACGAAATTTTTGTACTCATTTAGAAAATTGTTATCAAATAAAACAGTTACGGATGAAAGATCAAAATCCTTGTACTCTTTCAAAAACTGTTATCAAATAAAACAGTTACGGACGTAAGAGCATTTCCCTCATGCTTATTGAAGATTGTTGTCAACAAAAACAGTTACGGGTGAAATCCCCAACTTGAATAAAAACTGTTACGAACGAAAAATAGTTGCTCTCTTGTATTAACTTGAAAAAACGGTTGCATACGGAAAACAGTTACGAAATACAAGTGTATATCAAATATGTTAAAAGAAAACAGTTGCAACATGAGTTTTAGACGATAATCGAACACATGTAAAATGTTGTAAAAGTTCAGACAAAAAACTTTCCTCAGAAACATTCTTAACATGTGAAAATTTCCTATCACTCTATTGCATTATTATACTTTTATGAAGTTGAGACGTCTTCTTCATTAAGTGTCGATCAGAAAGGGCCCTCTTTCACAAATTATGCCTACTACAAAAAGGCACACATTTTATATGACACCGTGCCTATTATGAAAAGGTGCGAGTAATATAAAGCATTCTATATGCAAAACTCAGAGGTAAAACTAAAACATCGAAAAATAAAGCATGCAAAAAACTTAAAGAGTAGAACAGAAACTCAACGGAAAACAAAATTCATGCTTGCATTAATATATTAAAACGGCTAAGTAAAAACTAAGTATTAACTTATACTTAGCCGTATATAGTTTTTTATACATTGAGGTGCCCCTAAGTTGTCATTTGGGGGCTTTAAAGAGATCCAAATTTACCCCCGATGGGACTGGGGGTGACCACCAATTGAGACAAAGATAAAAAAAAAGGGTGAATCAACATCTTAATCTTATTGAGGAGGGGGATTGATTTCTTCATCAACAGAAGGAGTAACAGAAGCTTGGGACGAAGAGGCTCGGACATCAAGAGTCTCACCTTTAGGTGGGGAAAGATTCAAACCTTGTTGAGCCTTTTCCATGGCTTCCTTGGTTTTAACAATTTCAGCGTTAAGGTCAAAATCTCCCCGACTCATTTCCGTCAATGTATCGAGGCGAGAATTCATGTACGCCCAACTAACATCGACAACTGCCACCTCTTCAAAAATTTCATAATCTCTCTCCCATATCTGAAGCTCAGCTCTTAACCCATCCTTCTCAGCTTCAGCAGCTTCAAGGGCAGCCCTCAAAGGTACAATTGACTCCTCCAGAGATTGGATTTTGTCTAAAGCAACACGAAGATCCTCCTGAGTCCGGGTGAGTGACTGTACAAGCTCGCCTGAGTATTCGTCCTTCTACTCCAGCAAGGCTTTCAAGCTACTAACCTCTTCCGAGGCACGGGATAATTGCTCAGCAAACGAAGAATCAAGAATGCTCTTGTTTTTGTCCACTTGGTTAAAAGAAGCCTTCTCCACTGCCAACTCCGCAACCACGACTCTCATCTGCCTCTCCAAGGTACACTTTTCTTCTTCTAAGGCTTCCATGTTGAACCTCAGGATTTCATATTGCCCCTTCCAATTCCCTGCTTCAGCATGCCACTGTTTTAGCTCTTGCTCTGTGTTAGAAATCCTCTTCATGAGTTCTGTGCCTATGAGATTGATCTACAAAAAGAAAATCAATTAGATAAGGTAATTATATGTATAAGAAGGAGATACAAAAGAATGAACGTTACCTTCAAGGACGAATGCACAACCTCATTAGCCCAGGTAAGAGAACTATGACTATCTAGCTTGGTCCTCTCTGTTGGGCCAATCAAAGGCTTCAGCCACACTTTGGGTTGGCTGAATTTCTTAAAACGACTCCCATCAGCCGGAACCTCAATTAGCACTTGCCTCATCTCCCTGCTGGAAGACCCCACTTCTCTAACAGGAGGCACGGAAGCAAGCTGATATGAAGGAGCCACGGGCAATGAAATTTGTGGAGCTGAAGAAGTCTCAGGCACGAAAACTTGAGGAGTTAAGAAAGCCACGGGCAAGGCAGCAGCGGGAGCAGAAATGGCCAAATGAGTAGAGGAAATAGCCAGAACGGACGAAGAGATTTCTCTAAAGGAGGGAGCAAAAACAGCCAGAGGCGTCTCATTAGCAGCAGAGCCAAAAACTTCGTGGAATAGATGATCCACGGAATCATGTGCAAGAGAAGAGAAGAATCCCCGGGGGTAGAAGGTCTGACATCAGGAACGGAAGACACTGCCACGGGTGTAGACTCATCGTCTGAGACCACTCTTCTTCTACATGACCTGTCCACCAAAGTGCCTTCCTCTTATTCTTCTTCTTCTTCTTCTTCTTCTTCTTCTTCTTCTTCTTCTTCTAAGGTCTTAGACCCACCAACTTTCCTCTTGGAAGAAGAGGAACCAATAATAATCTCATGGACCTGAGCCAAAGACATCTTCAGAATGGATGCAGCAGACATCCCCCGAGCAGAAGACCCTGTCAAAAGAAAAAAGGTTAAACAAATGAAGAAAAAGAAGCTCGAGTAAGGAAAAGAAGCAAAAACAAAAGTTTTACTTACCGTGAGTCTTCACTTTCCAACCGTACTTCCCGGAGAAGTACTTCCAAGATCTTTCCTACAATGGAGCAACCGACAACAACTTTTCTACCCAATCACGGATACCTGAGACATTCTCAACAGTACCCATGATTGCTGAAAGAAGAAGAAAATAGCTACGGTGTCAATAAAACACTTAAAGCAAAGAGAAGAAAAATAACAAATGTGAGCTAAAATGTACTCACGTGCGCGATTCCACTTCTCAGGAAAGGGAAGATTTTCCTCACCCACTAAACCAGCAGTGGGCACAGCAACGTACCGAAGGTACCAACCTCTATCTTTATCGTCATCAGGGGTTACCAACACTCTTTTGCTCCTAGCAGCCAGAGTGAAAACCCCTTGACGAAATAAGGTAGGAGAATAAAGATGAATGAGGTAAGTGAAGGTAAAAGGAACCAAGGCTAAAGAAGCTAAACATCTAAGACATGCGACAACCCGCCACACAAGAGGACCAACTTCTCCTAAGCAAATGTTGAAGAAACGACAAAATTCGATGATGACTGGATCAATAGGAGGTCTAAACCCTAGAGTAAAAGGGTAAGTTTAAACAAAAGAATGCCTCGTCTTGTAAGACATTATTCTTTGATTGCTATTCGAAATAAAAATGGGAAAATCAGACTCCCAAGAACATTCCCTGCAAACAAGGGGAATCAAACCTTCGGTAATAAGAGTGGGATACCTATAAACACTATCAAGGGATAACAACTGATCTACAAGGACCTGACTATCCCTAGTGAAGGTAAACTCAGCAGGAATGATTTCATCAACTCGTGGTTCGCGTAAGGGTTCGTGATGTTCTCTACCCCTGGACGAAGACCTAGAAGCCCTAGCTCTTGGAGAGACTAAATACCTAGCAGAAGGAGGGGAAACAATTTGGGAAGAAGAAGAGCCTCTCGAAGGAGTAGAGCCTAAACTCCCCAGTATACCACCCCTCCGACTCCGAGTCGGAGCGGAAGAGGGTGTCAACTCATCAACGTTTATGGCTTTCTTAAATTGGTTTGAAGAATACATATCTACAAAGGCAAATAAAAAAGTTCTTTACAAATAAAGTTTGAAAGTTAGAAGTTTTTCGTGAAAGAAAAGAAAAAGGGGGTATTTATACTCGAACACAACCGTCAAAAAAGGGAAAAAACAATGATGTGAAAACCATAATTGAAAATGTGACTTCGTGACTGATGCAGCCGCAAGAAAACCCTAAAAGACACTGAACATTGCAGGACCAAACCAGGAATGCCACGTAGTATAAGCATTAAATGGAAGTGACAAGCGACGCTTACGTACAGGAAAAGATGCAATGATTCGAGTGAAGCGGTGGCAAAATATTCCCGCCATAAATGAGTACCCACTCACCAAATATTAATTGATAAACATATGGTAAGTGGGGGGACTATGTGTATTGGTAAAAAAGAGCTTCACACGTGTAATAAATCTTGATGACTCAGTAGTCTACGTGGAGAAATGAAGACACGACAACTGGAGGGTACTCTATGAAGAGGTATGAGGCAAAGAGGCACGGCAAATCACACCCATGGGTTAATTAGCTACGGAACTCTCAACCTGATTGAGAAGATGAAGAGACACGGTCAAAGTGTATTTGGGCAGAACAAAGGGCAGATTCAGAGATCTTCAAATTAGAGATCCATATATTACACAACATTCACTCAACAGTTATGGTTGATTCATTGTAAAGTTACATTAGAGTCATAATTAGTCATTAATGCTCAATCACCGAAAAGGGTAGACGTTATATTAGGAAATTCTCTATATAAAGGAGAAAAATATAACCTGTAAAGGGGGAAAAAATATTCGAACTACTATTGTAATACACTTACTTTTTGTGCATCTTACTTCTTTCCATTACGAGTTTACCTACAATTATTATCTTATTCTTTGGTTATCATAAACCCGTGTTCTTCTTAAAATAGCTTTGGGCAAAGAATCCAATTCTTTGGTTAAACAGTTGCATCGCCTGCTCAACCAGCCAGAGGCATGGTCAGGTAGCCAGAGGTAGGGTCCAGATTGTTAGAGGTGCAAGTCAGGCCGCTAGAGGTGGAGGCCCGCCAGTTAGAGGTCGTCCTAGAGATATTGATTAGAGTGGTGGGGCCCAGCCCCGATGTTATGCCTTTCAGCCAGACCTGAGGCTGAGTCATCCGATGCTGTTATCACAGGCACTATTTCAGTTTGCAGTAGAGATGCTTCAGTTCTATTTAATACAAGGTCTACATACTCCTATGTGTCATCTTATTTTGCTTCATATTTAGCTGTGCCCCGTGATTCTTTAAGTGCCCCTATATTTGTGTCCACGCCCTTGGGGGATGCCATTGTTGTAGATCGTGTATATCGTTCGTATGTGGTCATTATTGGGAGTCTTGAGACCAGTGTAGACCTTCTGCTCTTAGATATGGTGGATTTTGATGTTATATTGGGTATGGATTGATTGTCGCCTTATCATGTTATCTTGGACTGTCACACCAAGACGGTGACCTTAGCGTCGTCGGGGTTACCTCGATTGGAGTAGAGGGGGACTCCTGGCCATTCTACCAGCACAGTTATTTCTTATATGAAGGCTCGGCGCATGGTCGAGAAGGGGTGTTTGGCCTATTTGGCTTATGTCCGTGATTCTAGTGATGAGGTTTCCTCTATGGATTCTGTGCATGTTGTTCGTGAGTTTCCAAAGGTATTTTCTGCAGGCCTGCTGGGGATACCACCCGATAGGGATATTAACTTTTGCATTGATTTGTCTCCGGGCACTCAGCCCATTTCTATTTCGCCATACCGGATGGCCCCACCAGATTTGAAAGAACAGTTGTAGGATTTGCTTGATAAGGGCTTCACTAGACTTAGTGTCTTGCCCTGGGGTGCACCGGTGTTGTTTGTGAAGAAGAATGATAAGGTCTATGAGGATGTGTATAGACTATCGGCAGTTGAATAAAGTCACTATCAAGAACAAGTATCTGTTGCTGAGGATTGATGATTTGTTGATCAGCTTCAGGGTGCCAAGGTGTTTTCAAAGATTGATTTGAGATCTGTCTACCATCAGTTGAGGATTAGGGCATCTGATGTCCCTAAGAAAGCTTTTCAGACGCGGTATGGGCACTATGAGTTTCTGGTGATGTCTTTTGGGTTGACCATTGCCCCATCAGCATTTATGGACTTGATTAATCGAGTGTTCAAGCCTTATTTGGGTTCCTTTATGATCGTGTTTATTGATGACATTTTGATATACTCTCGCAGTCGGGAGGAGCATGAGTAGCACCTCAGGATAGTGCTCCAGACTTTGAGGGACAATCAGTTGTATGCTAATTTTTGAAGTATGAGTTTTGGTTAGGTTCAGTTGCTTTATTGGGCCACGTCGTATCAACAGAGTGTATTCAGGTAGATCCTAAGAAGATTGAGGCAATCCAAAATTGGCCTAGACCCACTTCAGCTACCGAGATCAGGAGCTTCTTGGGTTGGCGGGTTACTACCGTCGATTTGTGGAGGGGTTTTCATCTATAGCAGCCCGGTTGACCAGGTTGACCTAGAAGGGTGCCCCATTCAGATGGTCGGACGAGTGTGAGGTGATCTTTCAGAAGTTCAAGACAGCTTTGACTTCAGCGCTGGTGTTGGTATTACCATCAGATTCAAGATCTTACACGGTATATTGTGATGCCTCCCGTGTTGGGCTCGGAGTAATATTGATGCAGGAGGGCAGAGTTTGCATATGCGTCTCGGTAGTTGAAGGTTCATGAGAATAATTACCATGTCCATGATTAAGAGTTGGTAGCCATTGTTCATGCACTGAAAATTTGGAGGCACTATCTTTATGGCGTGTCGTGTGAGGTTTTCAAGAATCATCGCAGCCTTCAGTATTTGTTCAAACAGAAAGATCTCCATTTGAGGCAAAGGATATGGTTGGAGTTATTGAAAGACTATGATATCACCATATTTTACCATCCGGGAAAGGAAAATGTGGTGGCCGATGCATTGAGTAGGAAGGCAGTAAGCATGGGCAGCCTTGCGTTCGTTCCAGTCAGTGAGAAGCCTCTAGCTTCAGATGCTCAGACTTTGGCCAACCAGTTCCTGAGGTTGGATATTTCAGAGCCCAGCCGTGTTCTAGCTTGCACAGTCGCTTGGTCTTCCTTGTTTGAGCGTATCAGAGAACGGCAGTATGATGATCCTCACTTGTTGGTCCTTAGGGACACAATTCGGCACGGAGGTGCCAAGAAGTTTACCATTAGAAATGATGGTGTTTTAAGGATGCAGGGTCGTGTGTGTGTGTGCCTAATGTTGATGGGCTTCGTGAGTTGATCCTTGAGGAGGCTCATAGTTCTCGGTATTCTATTCACCAGGGCGCTGCCAAGATGTACCAGGACCTGCGGCTGCATTATTAGTGGGGAGGATGAAAAAGGATATAGTTGCTTATGTAGCTCGGTGCCTGAATTATGAGCAGGTGATGTATGAGCACCATAGACCTGGTGGTTTGCTTCAGCAGATGGAGATTCTTGAGTGAAAGTGGGAGAATATCACTATGGACTTTGTTGTTGGACTCCCACAGACTCACAGGAAGCTCGACGCTGTTTGGGTCATTGTGGATAGGCTGACTAAGTCAACATACTTCATTCCTGTGGCAGTTACTTATTCTTCGAAGCGGCTGGCAGAGATTTATATTCGGGAGATCGCCCGTCTTCAGGGTGTGCCCGTGTCTATCATTTCTGATCGAGGTACGCAGTTTACCTCCCACTTTTAGAGGGCAGCACAGTGTGAGTTAGGTACACGGCTTGAGTTGAGCACAACATTTCATCTTCAGACGTATGGTCAGTCAGAGCGTACTATTCAGATCTTGGAGGATATGCTTCGCGCTTGTGTTATAGATTTTGGAGGATCATGGGACCAGTTCTTGACCCTCGTAGAGTTTGCCTACAACAATAGCTACCAGTCGATCATTCAGATGGCTCCCTATGAGGAATTCTATGGTAGACACTGCAGGTCGTCAGTTGGGTGGTTTGAGCCAGGAGAGGCTCGGTTATTGGGTACAGATTTAGTACAGGAGGCCTTGGACAAGGTCAAGATTATACAAGATCGACTTCATACAACTTAGTCCAGGAAAAAGAGTTAAGCCGACCATAGAGTTCGTGATGTGGTAATCATGGTCGAGGAGAGAGTGTTGCTACAGGTATCACCCATGAAGGGTGTCATGAGGTTTGGAAAGAAGGTCAAGTTGAGCCCAAGGTACATCGGGCCTTTTGAGATTCTCGATATAGTGGGAGAGGTGGCTTATAGGCTTGCGTTGCCTCCAGGGTTATCATCAGTTCATCCAGTATTCCATGTGTCCATGCTACGGAAGTATCATGGTGACCCGTCCCACGTGTTAGATTTCAGCACTGTCCAATTGGAGAAGGATTTGACTTATGAGGAGGAACCGGTAGCTATTATAGACCGACAGGTTCGTCAGTTGAGGTCGAAGAGTTATCTTTCAGTTCGAGTGCAATGGAGAAATCAGCCTGTTGAGCCAGCTACTTGGGAGTTCGAGTCGGACATGCAGAGTAGAGGTGGAGATTGTGATGACCCAAAGGGTCATCTTGTGTTTTAGAACTCTATTCTGCGCTCTTTAGGCTTAAAAATCTCATTTTTTTCCTCCTCGATTTGCGTACGCAGTCTGGGCATATTTCCAGAAATCTTTTATGTGAGGAATTGAAGAAATAATATTTTTTGGCCTTTAAAAGTGATTTTAGTTGACTTCGGTCAACGTTTTGAGTAAATGGACCCGGACCCATGTTTCGAAGGTCCTGGCGGGTCTGTAGTAAAATATAGGATTTGAGCGTATGCCCGAATTCGAATTTCGAGATCCCTAGCTCGAGAATAAATTTTGACTAAAATTTAAAGACTGAAAATTTATGATTTTAAAGAATTTGTTTAATGTTTGATCTTGTTGGTATCGGTCTGTATTTTGGTTCCGGAGCCCAATACAGGTCCCTTATGATACTTATACCTTATGTGTGAAATTTAATGAGAAATGAAACTGATTTGATGTGATTCAGACCTTCAGTTGAGAAAATAGAAATTTTAAAGTGTTCTTGAAAATTTCATATGTTTGGGGTTAAATTCGTAGTTCTAGGTATTATTTTGGTGCTTTGATCGCATGAGCAAATCCGTATGATGTTTTTAGACTTGTGTGCATGTTTGGTCTGGAGCCCCGAGGGCTCGAGTGCCGTTCAGGCGATGCGCAAGTTGAGTTCAAACCTCAACAGGGCTGCTGGTGCACCGGACATGGTGTGCCCGCACCTGCGAGCCTTTGATCGCAGGTGGGAGCAATAGCCCCGCAGGTGCGACCCAAGTCTGGGATTCCATTTTTCGTAGATGCGTACTTTCTCCGCTGGAGCGGGACCGCAGAAGCGGAACCTTGTCCGCAGGTGCGACCCTAGTCCTTTTCCGCCGGAGGGGACATCAGGTCCGCACATGCGGATCTGCAGGTGCGAAGATCGATAGGCAGTGAGTTCATAAATTCGGGACTCAAGCCATTTCTCCACATTTTCAAAAGATAGAAGACCTAAGGGCCATTTTTTCAAAGACCTTTTCTTTCCCAAATCATAGGTAAGTATTCCTTAACTCGTTTCTTTCAACTTTTCACTTCATTTTTTAAGATTTTGACCTACTATCTAGGAATTCCTTAGTAGAAATTGGGGGTTTGAGTAGAATTAGGGATTTTTAGAAAATTGGAAATTGGACCTCAACTCGGGTTGGATTTCGAAACTAATTACATATTCGGGCTCGGGGGTGAATGGGTGAACGGATTTTGGTCCGAATCTCGAGTTTTGAACAAGCGGGTCCGGGGTCGGTTTTTGACTTTTTGGGCAAAATTTTAGGGAAACCTAAAATTGTGTATTGAGATTGATTTCTTTAGCGATAATTGATGTTATTAAGCTAATTATGACTAGATACGAGTTGTTTGGAGGTGAATTCTAGAGAAAAAGCGTACGGATCGAGGTAAGTGTCGTGTCTAACTTTGGCTTGAGGAATTAGGTGTTATTTGCTTATTTGTTATGTGTTTGGTTGTTAGGTACAATGTATACATGAGGTGACGAGCACCTATATGTTGTTGTCGAGTCATAAGATGCGAGTGAATCCTATTCTTGCAATTGTTGTAGTCTTTAATCATACTGTCCATGCTTAGCGTAGTCATTTGTGATGTTGGGCAACTTCTATTCGGTTTGTACTGAGATTTTGTAATTGTTGAATATTGGCTCAAGGTTGAGGTTGATTTTTGGTATTAAGTATTGATGAAATGTTGATTTTTCTTTGATATTTTTGTCTATCCATTATTATTGATCTTTGATTGGTGAGGAAGAGTGTAAAGAACGAAGGGTGATGCAGTGCCATTTCATTATTTCATATGGTGAGGAAGAGCGTAAAGCACGAAGGATGATGTCGTGCCATTTTATTATTTCATATGGTGAGGTTGAGAGTAAAAGCGCGAAGGGTGATGCCGTGCAGTTTCTTGTACTGTTCTATTGTTGCATATGGTGAGGTCGAGAGTAAAAGTATGAAGGATGATGTCGTGCAGTTTCTCTTACCGTTCTTACTTTTTTTTCCGTTTAAAGAATTTTTGATTTATCCGGTTATATCACTGTTTCTGATTCTTATATTGTGAACCCCTCAGCATGTCTCCTCCCAATATTTCCTGTCTTATTTCTGCTATTGTTGTTATTATTACATGTATGATTATACTGCATAGGTTGTTTGTGGGTGTCTTGTCCTAGCCTCGTCACTACTTCGCCGAGGTTAGGCTCGACACTTACTAGTACATGGGGTAGGTTGTACTGATGATGCACTCTGCACTTTCTGTGCAGATCCAGGTGTCGGTCCGAGATGATTCTGAGCTTCGCTGTTGACTTCTTTACCCGGAGACCAAAGGTAGATCTGCCGACGTCCGCATATTCCTGGAGTCCCCTTCTATGTGATCATTTTACTGTTTTTCTTTGGTTCGTAAACAGTTGTATATTATGCCTTCAGCCAAATACTTGTAGATAGATCATAGTAGTCTGTGAGTTGTGACTCCAGATCATGAGTGTGTGTGTGTGTATATATATATATATACATATATATATATATGTATATATGTATATGTATATATATGTATATATATAAATACATATGCGCGGTGTTGCTATGAATTTCCGTTTCTTTATTAATTTATCATGTGTTGAATTGTAGTAGTTCGCCGAAAGTTTTAAGATTTTTATATTGTGAAATCTCTAATGTTGGCTTGCCTAGCGAGTGCAATGTTAGGCACCATCACGGTCCTGATGGTAGGAATTCGGGCCGTGACAGGACCGTGGAAGGCATACCTTTACCTGAGGCCGAGGTTGGAGTTAGCGGGCCACCTGTGGAAGTTGCGAGTAATGCTTAAAGATGAGTCATCGTCCTCGAGGACGGCTGACATTTCTTCTTCTACTGAGGGGAGATATAAGGGAACTGCCGAGTACGCCTATGAAACCGGCTCCGGTATTAACACCGATGAGGTGCGGATTCTGAGCAAAGGGTTCACTCAGGTGGAAGTAAGGTTGGAAGGGTCCACTCGTACCATCGTGGCCCCTATGGACCAGGACCAGCTGGTGAACACGGAAGACGTGGTCCCTTCCTTAGGTCCTCCTTTCTTTGATGTGGAGGGCCGAACTCTCGAAAAAACTAAACGATGTTGCCCTATTGACGGGTATATCCGGCCTCGCCCTTAGGGTAAACTTCTTCGGCCTTTTCAACTTCTGTGCCTTGTACTTTATTTTTATTTCTTTGTTTGACTTTGGTGTTCTTCTTCTTTCTCCTCCTTTTCAGACCATTATTCTAGAGATCGAGAGTGCCCGCCAGGAGGACAGGCGTAGAACCAATTTTAGGAAGATGGAGCGGAAGTACCGCGAATAATGTTACAAGCACCGTGAGATATGCAAGCGGTTTGGCGAGAATGGTTATTTTCAGGCCATCCGAGATGAGTTGAAATGGAAAGATGACGAGTTAATGAGAGTCATCGCCAAGTGCAGCCTCCTTGAAGGGGCGTTTAGGGACAAAGAATAGGAGCTCGAGGTGAGCTAGGGAGTTGAGACCCAATGTGCGGACCTTCAGGACCAAGTGATATCTCTGCGGGCCGAGCTTGAGCAATGTTTGATCAGGGCCGATGATCTGAGTGGCGAGGTCGCCGAGAAGACGGCGGATTTGGAGAAGACTGAGTTGGCTCAGCTAGGGGCGTCGGCGAAAGTGGAGGCTTGGGAGGCTGCAATCCACATTCTTCGATCTGAGCAGTCAAATGATTTAAAGACGGGTAAACTCAGAGAAGAGCATCTCGATGAACGGATTGGGGATCTGGAAAGAGCGATTTTGAGCCTTGGTGACTAAGTCGTCGTTCTCGAGGCTGAGAAAGCGTAATTATCGGCTTAACCGTCATTTTCTCACACTTCTGCTTTCCCTGATATTCCGTAGGATTTATATGAGAAGTGGATTCACGTTGAGGCCCAGCTGGATATATTTAGATATTCGATGACGACGAGGAAAGTTCCCAAGGCCGACTTCGAGGATGCTCACACTAAGGCGTGTACAACTCAGATCACTTGTGGATATGACCCCGATACACCATAGGCCAGTGATGGTGAGGAAGATGTGGATGGGTTTGAACAGGACGCCTAGTACGAGGATGAGTATCCCGATGGCGACGATGATGGTGGAGATGTCCCTGATGGGTTAAGTGCCGAGTAGTTATTTTTCTTTCTTTTTGTTTGTAAATTGTGTACATAATTTTGCGGGCGTCTGTTCTAGTCTTTGTAAAGAATATATTTGAAGTATGAAATGCCATTTTCTCTATTCGTATCTAATTCTCTTCCTTCTGTTCGGGCTTGTATGCTTCTTTCTTTTGTTTTGTCGTTTGTCCGCTTTAGTCGTAGAAGCTTGGTTTATGTGAGTTAAACAAGGTCGAAACATAATTTAGTTTTGGTGATGGCCGGGAGCCAGTAGGTGTTAATTCGAAAGAGGTCCAATATAACATGTACTAAGTTAGTTCGAGCGAGGTCGAATGTCACTTAGTTAATTTGAACGAGGTCGAATGTGATTTAATTCGAGCGAGGTCGAATGTGAGTTAATTCAAGTGAGGTAAAATGTTTCTTAGTTAATTCTAGTGAGGTCGAATGTGAGTTAATTCGAGAGAGGTCGAATGTCACTTAGTTAATTCGAACGAGGTCGAATGTGAGTTAATTCGAGCGAGGTCGAATGTCACTTTTATTTTGTTATGTCCAGGGGACGATTAGGTGTTGAGGCGATGTTGCTCTGGAGAAAATATGGGCGAACTTCATGCATTTGCATTTTGTTCATATACTTGGAGAAATTTACATGTTTTTTGGGCTGGCATTCCAGTTTCATTGGGCAACCTAGAGAAGTGTTGAGAGGTTGGGCAATGAACTGATCTTCCATTGTCTTCTTCCGTCTGTACTTCAACTTGAAGTGTCCCCCTTGTTTCCTCGTTAAAAACCTTATTGAGAAAACCCAATTGGGACAAAACTCAAGTGAGAGAAAAAAGAGTACGACTTGGAGAACATTTTTTCTCAGAAGTTGAAGTATTTGAGGTGGGCGGCGTACCAGTTATTTGATAGAAGTTTTCCCTCCATTATTTCTAGTTGGAATGACACCTTGTTTGTTGTTTCTGCGATTTTGTATGGGCCATCCTAATTTCTTCCCAGTTTGTCTTCCTGTGGGTCCTTGCTTGCTTGTGTTTTAGCTTCCTGTTCGCGTATCTGGGCGAACGCTCCTGCTTCTACCCATTTCGAAAAATAGTCAGTTAAAACCAAAAGAAATAGTACGTTACACGCCCCGCGGGGAGAGGGGAAACGATGTCCATTCCCCACTTGATGAACGGCCAAGGGGAAGTGATTGAGTGGAGGGCTCGCCTGCTTGATGGATCATTGGGGAATATTTTTAGCATTGCTCGCATTTTTTCACAGAGTCTGCAACCTCTTTTTTCATAGTGGGCAAGTAATAACCTGCCCGAATTAGACATTTGACCCGAGCTCGATTTCCAGAATGAGCTCCGCAGTGGCCTTCGTGGACTTCTTCAAGGACACGCCGCGTCTGATTTTGGCCTAAGCATTTCGCCAGGGGGCCTCCGTACGTCCTCCTGTATAGGTCGTTATGAATGATGTTGTACCTACCCGCTTGCATCCAAAGCTTCTTAGCTTCTTTTTTATCATTTGGGAGTACGCCATCCTGCAAGTATGTAACAGTACAGTTGCACCAATCCAAAGTTAGATTTATAGTCCTTACCTCAATTTGATCTATCGATGAATAGAGGAGGGTGATCACGTTTCTTTCTCCGGTTACATTTTTAGTTGCTGCTGCTAATTTGGCGAGGACGTATACTTAGATGTTTTATGCTCAAGGAATCTGGTCGAGCTGACACTCGTCAAACTCGGGAAGCAGTTTGCAGATCTTGGCTTGGTATTTTTGCAAACTTTGTTCTTTGATCTGGAAAGCCCCTGTGACTTGGTTGACGACGAGTTGAATGCCGCAATATAGTACGACCCGTCTCACTCCATACTTGATTGCTAGCCTTAATCCTGCAATCATGGCATCATACCCGGCTTCATTGTTAGTCATGTCCGGGCATCTTATGGATTGGAGAATCACTTCACCCGTCGGTACTTCGAGTACAAGTCCTAGACAGGACCCTGACACGTTAGAAGCCTCATCGGTGTAAAAAATCCATAGATCTTGTGTTTGTGGAGAAGCATGGGTGGTTGTTTTTTGACTTCGGCCATTACTTTTGCGCTGAAGTCAGCGAGGACTTGTGACTTTATCATCGTTCGCGATTCATATATGATATCATGATCGCTTAATTCTATGGCCCATTTGGCTAACCTGCCCGATAGCTCGGGCTTATGTAAAATACTTCTCAAGGGGAAGGTTGTGACTATCGAGATGGGATGGAACTGGAAGTAGGGTCTAAGCATTCATGAACCTACGACCAAGGTCAGGGCCAATTTTTCGAGATGGGGTTTCCTCATCTTGGCTATCAACTAAAGTTTTACAAATGTAGTAGATGGGAGCTTGAGTACCTTTATTTTCTCGGACCAGGTCCACACTCACCGCTATTTCGGATACAACAAGGTAGACGAGAAGGCGCTCCCTAAGTTCTGGTTTGGACAGCAGCAGCGGTGATGACAAGTAAGTTTTTAACTCTTTCAGGGCTTGGGCGCACTCTGAGGTCAACTGGAGGCCCGTTTCCTTTTTGAGTACACCGAAAAAGCTGTGGCATCTGTCGGATAATTGCGAGATGAATCGCGATAGGGAAGCGGCATGGCCATTCACCCTCTGAACCTGTTTTTTGGTGGTTAAGTGCTTTAGTATTCCTTCTATGGCTTTGATCTGGTCAGGGTTGACCTCGATGCCTTACTGTGATACTGAGAAACCCATGAATTTTCGTAAGTTAATGCCAAATGCACACTTTTCCGGGTTTAATTTCATAATGTATCGCTTGATTATGTCGAAGGATTCTTTCAAGTGGCCGATGTGATCTTCTCTCCTTTTGGACGTAACCAACATATCATCTATGTAGACTTCCATAGTTTTGCCGAGTTAATCCTTGAACATTTTGGTCACCAACCTTTTGTATGTCTCCCCTGCGTTTTTTAGTCCGAAAGGCATAACTCTGTAGCAGTACGTTCCTTGATGGATGATGAAAATGGTTTTCTCCTCGTCCTCCTTTTCCATGAGGATTTTATTGTAGTGTGAGTAGGCATCTAAGAAGCTTAGCATTTCATGCTCGGTTGTTGCATCAATGAGTTGGTCGATATGAGGTAATGGGAATGAATATTTGGGGAATGCTTTATTTAGATCTGTAATGTCTACGCACATTCACCACTTCTCATTTTTCTTTTTCACCATGACCATATTGGCGACCCACTAGGTGTATTTTGACTCCTTGATGGAGCCGTTCTCCAATAATTTTTTGACCTCCTCGCGAACTGCATTGTTTATGGAGGAATCGAACTTCCGCCTAACCTGCCTCACCGGAGGGTGGAATGGGTCGACGTTCAACTTGTGTGTAGCGATCTCCTTCGGGATACCTAGCATATCTGCATGGCTAAAAGCAAACAAGTCTGTGTTAGCAATTAAGAATTGACAGAATTTACCTGGTTCTTGAAGCTTCCAGCCGATGTAGGCTTTCTTGTTATAGTAGTTGTTAACAAGTTGGAACGGGGTCCAGGCCTTCTATAGTTGATTCCGCGGCTTCTACTGTTTCGGGATCTCTAATGACATTTTCTTTCTCATCAGAACTCGATCTCGACCCTGTTAATTTCTCTGCCTCTTTTGCTTTACCCTTTATTTGTTGGGTGGACTGGGCGATGCGGTAACATTCTAGAGATGTGTGTTGTTCTCCTCGTATGCTGAATATTCCTCATAGGGTTGGGAAGTTGATAACCTGGTACAAACTGGAGGGGATGGCCTTCATGGCGTGTATCCATGGTCGGCCTATTATGGCGTTGTACATCGTATCCTGGTCCATGATGTGGAATGTGGTTTCCAGGGTGACGCCGCCGGGCAGGACAGGTAGTGTGATTTCTCCAGACGTTCGTTCAACTGCATTGTTAAAACCCATTAGTGTGATGCACCGCTCCACTATCCTATCCTCGAGTTTCATTTGTGCAAGTACTCGATGGTGGATAATGCACGTGCCACTCCCATCTATCATCTACCATAATGCATCTCACATATGTATCTAACATGTGTAATGTGAATAAGAGGGCATCATAATAAGGGAAAACCAAATCATGGGTATTTGACTTATTGAAGATGATACTTTCTTCGAGTTCGTCATATCGTTTGTGAGTGATTGGCCATTTGAGCTTGTGGGTTGTGCTAAACTTTACACTGTTTATTGAAGCGTCGTCACCGCCCCCGATGATCATTTGAATGGTGCGGGTTGCTGAGGGTGGTTTCGACGGTCCCTGGTTCTTCTCACATCCTCGGGAAAAGTTGTTCCTCCCCCGATCGCTCAGCAATTCTTTAAGGTGTCCCTGGCAAAGCATGTTCACGACCTCCTACCTTATGGCGATGTCGTCCTTAGTTTTGTGAACTTTCTCCCGGTTGAACTCGCAGAGGGTGTCTGACTTTCTGGTTCTTGGATCTGACCTCATATTTTGTGGCCACTTTACTTTTGTTCTGATCTTTAAGGCGTAGACTATTTCTGAAGGTGACACACAAAAATTATGAGCTGATAAGAAAGGGGGCATACCTCTCTCATTCTGGTGAGTCACTATCCTTGGTCTAGGTGGACCTTCTTTGTGGCGTGAAGGGGGCAGGATGGCACTTCTGACGTATGGATGATGCCGTTCTCGGTTAGGTCGTGAGCTACGAGATCTTTCCTGACATCGTTTCTTCGATTCCTCTTGGACTCGCCCTGTATCGAGGTCAACCGATGGGTTGGCTTATTTAGGTCATCCTCGTCTGCACGGACCTCGGCACAATAGGCGTTATGTATCTCATCCTAAGTGGTTGGAGGATATTTCATAATCCGATTTAATAACTTTCTAGTCGCCCTTAAACCGTTCCTGCTCAGCCTGTTTTGGAAAGTTGCAATGGCCATTCATTCTGATACATTTGGTAAAGTCATCCTTACTCGATTGAATCGAGTGAGGAAGTCCCTCAATCCCTCTCCAACGACTGTTTTATGGCAAATATATCGTTCACTCTTGCCTCTGCCTTTTTGGCCCCAGCATGGGCCGTTACGAACTTGTAGGCCATCTCTTCAAATGTTTTGATGGAACGCGCGTGCATTTGATAATACCAAGTTAATGCTCCTCAAGTGAGGGTCTCACCAAACTTTTTCAGCAAGATGGAGGACGCTTGTTCGTTGGCGTGGTCATAACCTTTTACAGCGGTGACATAGTGAGTCACTGTTACACCCCATGTTTTCGTATGAGAAAGTACGCCATAAGTAAATTGATATAAGCTCGGAACTGAGATATGACATTCCGCATTTTCGCACGTTAAAGTTTCGTAGTAAGCTGATCACGTAAGTTCGAGAATGGGATTATTTTGAGATTATAAGAATTGTGCTATTTCAAACAAGTGATGAGTAAATTCGTGAAGGTGAGAGGGTAATCAAAAATGAATTTTCGTCAAAGTTTGACATGTTGGAATAAAATACGGCCTGAGCTAAAATACCCGCTATTTATGGACTAGTGCCACACAAGGTATCCCATGACCATGATAGTCGGGTACATAAAGTGTATTAAAAGTGAGTAGTATTTTAAGCAATTTGAGATAATTCTTAATTATGTGGGTAATTGATTAACTATTAGGTAATTAATTAAAGAGTGGGATAAGACTTACTCCTTCCCCACGTGGCAATCATTCCTTATCTATCTAATGACTATTAAATAAGGTGGAAAGGTGTCACATTTCGACAAAGAAAAGTTACACCAAGCTTGGATTGTGGGGCCTACCCCAAATATTAGAGATAACATTCATAATTTAATAATATATTCTAATCTCTTAAGGAACATTTCAACCAAGCTTTCCATTTCCATGTGTAACGACCCGGCCGGTCGTTCCGTGAGATTTGCCCTGTTTCCCTTGTTTCTGCTTTTTCATGTATTTCTTAGCCTATTTATGATGTGTTGGATCGGTTGGTTGGGGTCCGGAGTGGTCGTGGTGAGAAATTAGACACTTAGTCTCTTAAGTTGGCCTTATGATTGGAAAAGTCAACCGGAAGTTGACTATTAGGTAAACGACCTCCGAATGACGATTTTAGGGCTTGGATAGCTTCGTTAGGAGATTTGGGACTTAGGAGTGTGTTCGTAATGTGGTTTAGAGGTCCAGACTAGAATTAGGATTGAATTGGCGAAAATGAGTGTTTTGGCAATTTCCGGTCGGGCGGGGAATTGCATTCGCTAATAGAGCTTCCTACGATCGCACCCTAGGAGAGTGCAAATGGCAAGTTGAATAGTGGAAAACTAGCTATCGGAGTCGGAATGGAATTCCAAAAGTTGGAACAGGTTAGTAGCGTCATTTTGGATGTGTGTTCAAATTTTCAGGTCATTCGGACGAGTTTTGGGTAGTTTCGGCATCGTTGATGATTTTTGGAAAGTTTGAAATCCTTAGGCTTGAATCATGGGTTGATTTGATGTTTCGGTGTTATTTTGGGTGTTCCGAGGGTTCGACTAAGTCCAGGTGATCATTTATTACTGGTTGGTACTTTAGGTCGGGACACCGAGGGCCTCGGGATAAGTTCATATGGTTATCGGCATGATTTTTTGATAATCTGGAACTGCTGGTGTAAAGCTTTCTAGTTTTCCGCACTTGCGGGAGGGGGAGCCGCAGGTGCGAGGTCACTGGTGCGGTCTGGGAGCCGCAGATGTGGAGTTTGAGGGGCTAAGCTTTTTCCGCAGATGCGAAAAATTTGGTCGCGAGTGCGAGGCCGCAGGTGCAGGCTTATGGACCGCACATGCGAGGTTGGATTTTTAAGTGGAATTCCGCAGAAGCGCACCTAGGATCGCAGGTGCGGTTTCACTGGACATAGAGTATAAATACCAACCTTCGCGAAATTGGGCTATTTCATCAAACTTTTCATACGGATTTGAGCTTTAGAGAGGGTTTTGAAGGGGGAAATCAAAAGAACTTCGTGGAGGTAAGATTTTTGGACCTAAAACTCATTTCTATGGTATTATTTGACTGATTAGAGGTGAAATTTATGGAAAAATTAGCGACTAGATTGGAGGTTTAGGGCTTGGGAATTTGAGACTTTAAATTGAGGAATTGAGGGGTCATTTGTTGTTGGATTTTGATGTATTTTATATGGGTAGACTCGTGGAAGGATAAGGATTTTAGTTTTTTGATTTCTATCAAATTCCGAGATGTGGGTCTGGGTGTCGGGTTTGGCCAATTTCGGGATTTGTGCTTAATTTTGATAATTTTCGAATAGGTTTCGTCTCCCTGGCATTTATTGATGATATTAATCTGGTTTTGGTTAGATTTGGAGCAATCGGGAGCCGATTCGAGAGGCAATAGCATCGCGGATTAGTATTTGGGCCGGTTTGAGGTAAGTAATGACTGTAAATCTTGTCCTGAGGGTATGAAACCCCAACTTCACATTTTTATCACTGTTTAGAGTGGTGCACATACTAGATGACGAGTGTGTGGCACGCACGGTTGGGGGATTGTGACTTGGTCCGTCCCGTGGAAACTATTAAGTTGTGTATTTGATTCTACTTCATGTGATATTCATGTTTTAAGACTATTATTATATTTTGGGATGTACGCCATGTTTGGGGCCTTGTGCCGACCTGTTTGGACCCCTTGGGGGCTATTTACTGCTATTCATCACTGTGTTGACTTATGATTTACACTCAGTCATTTCCTGTTTAACTGATTTCGAAACTCACTCTCATCTACACTACTTTTGTGATATAAAATGATATTTTGGGTCGAGTACCCCGTTTATTTCATAGCCCGAGTAGCTTTGAGAGATTTCTGACTAAGTGAACCCGAGTGCATATGTTGTGAGGATATTATGGGATCAGGATGCATGTCGCAGTATGTTGCACCGTTTATGATATGTGAGAGGCCGAGAGCCTGAGTGATTATGCCACGAGATGGCTTGATATTAGCGCTTGGGCTGTAAGAGCCCTTCCAGAGTCTGTACACCCCCGGTGAGCGCAGGTACCTACTGAGTGCGAGTACCGAGTGACGAGTGATTCGGGAGGCATGAGTGATTGTGAGGTAGCCCGAGGGGCTGATGCTGAGTGGTTGTGAGACATGCTGAATGAATGATGCTGAGTGATGATACGCCCGAGGGCAATTTATGATACATGTTTCCATCTGGAAGACTATTATGAACTACGTCGATTTTATATACTGAATCATTTTGATTTCTATTGAATTTGTGAAAAGGCACATTTTCAAATGATATTTTACTGAGATTGACTTTTAAATGTTAAAGGCATCGTATCTGTGTTTTCTGAAAGAAAGAGTTCATTTTCTGTGTATTTATGACTGCTTTTACGTGTTTCGTTGCCTTAGACATTATTTACTTTCATTACTACTGAGTTGGCATACTCACATTACTCCCTGCACCCTGTGTGCAGATTCAAGTGTTGGGACTGAGCGCTAGCTTCTTCCGTTATCTCTTGGAGCCGGAGCTGGGATTTTGAGGTAGCTTTTTGGCGTCCGCAGCATGCCCTCTTTCCCCTATTATTTTGTTATTTGATATCATTTCCTAGAACCGATTGTAGTCAGGAAATAGTAGTACATCGTATTGATTCATAGATGCTCATGACGGTTGACTCCAGATTTTGGGGCGATGTTCTAAACTGTTTTAATCTACTTGATGCTTGAAAATGTTAAATTGGAAAGTTGAATGATACATCGGACAACTTTGAATTAAACGGAAGATTTTATATATTATTTTGCGGTAGCTTGGCTAGCCTAGTACCATGACAGGAGCCATCACGACCAGTGTAGGATTTGGGGTCGTGACACCATGTGACATTAATCCTAAACTCTTAAGAAGAGTTTCAGCAAGCTCTCCATTACATAAAGTTGATTCTAAATTTCTTGAGAAAGAGTTTCAACAAAGATGATTTTGCAATAGCAACATTATTGCTTTGAGCATTTCATACGGATTGTTCCCTATTTCGATCTTGCTGTTACATGTTTTGTCGCAATTAACGTGTGTTAGAGGTATTGTTAAGAGAATCGACTCAGGTATGTTAAGGCTATCCCTTCTTTATTTTTGGCATGATCTATACGACACGAACGAAACGAGCAAATGCACAACTTCCATAAATGACTATATTCATAGAAATATTAGAGATGTCTATGTTCTTGAATTTCCATATGTCTTATTATTCTATCTTCTGTTCATGGGTCTTAGAAAATACGTGATTCGATAAAGTTTGTTTCATGATATTAATCAGAGCTATAATGGTCTTATGACGTTCCAAGAGATTTTATTGACGTACTTCTCATGCATTGCATTCATTTATACATGTACATTGACCCATGGCCAGACGGCGTTATATACACATATATATGTGTATATATATGTATATGAGATATGGGAAAAGGTTTATGACATTATATACACACCACCACCTGATCAGCTGGTATGTATTGATGATTTTGCCCACATTGGCCGAGATGATATGATGGGATGCCCTAAGAGGCTTGATGATGTTATGATAACATGTACCTATGCACGACATGATATTCATACGCATATGCATGACACTATAAGTATTTCATGATTTATAGAGCTATCCAGACTTACAGGTTGAGTCATTTACTCTATTTCTTCCATGTATTTTATGTACTTATTTATGTGCCTTACATACTCGGTACATTATTTATATTGACGTCCATTTTGCCTGGGGACACTGCGTTTCATGCCTGCAAGTCCCGATAGACAGGTCGAGAGTCCTCCAAGTAGGCTATTAGCTCAGCGGAAGATGTTGGTGCGCTCCATTTTCTCCGGAGTTGCTTGTTTCGTCAGTATGATTTAGACGCGTATTTTTCGGTATGGCGGGGACCTGTCCCCACCTTTATGTTAAGTGTATACTCTTAGAGGCTTGTAGAAATATTTCATGTATACGAATGCTTGTACGGACTTGCCGGCCTATGTTTTGAGTTTACAAATGATCATGTTGGCCTTATAGGCCCGTATATCACATGTATAAGTTTTTATATCAGGTTGGGTCGTCCTATATTCGGTGTTCCCCTATGTTTATTCTGGTTAGGCCATGACAGCCCGTTTGACCCATTTGCCAATAAGTACAATAAGAAAGATATGTTACGTTGGTACTCGGTTAAGTAAGGTACCGGGTGACCGTCGCGGCCTATCGGTTTGGGTCGCGACAGTCACATGATCTTCGGGATCGATTGTGCCGTTATATATTTTCAGATAGGGCAGAATTTTGAAGGTCTTTGGTATGGCATGCGGAGCGGCTTCATCACTGTATTGTTGCTCGAGAAATCCACCAACATCTCTTTTTGGCAAGATTTTGGGGCGC
The DNA here is from genome assembly GCA_005239505.1 of Nicotiana paniculata. Taxonomy (NCBI): domain Eukaryota; kingdom Viridiplantae; phylum Streptophyta; class Magnoliopsida; order Solanales; family Solanaceae; genus Nicotiana; species Nicotiana paniculata. Next base: position 81,567 of record MDKI01213943.1, on the reverse strand, counting down.
CTGCTATTTTGTCGACTCTTTCTTGGTTTTCTCTCATTTGGTTTCGAACAAGTGATTCCTTTTCCATTTCCTCCACCTTTTTCAAAATGGTTGTGAGGGTGTCGCCACCTGCATTATTAACGGTGTGAGTAATAGTTGTTACTGGGGGAAAAGGACCATGCTGCTCGACTGTTGTCTGCGTAAGGCAAGTCCTTACATTTTCTCTAACTGTCTCCTGGGCAGGCTTGTTGAGGATGTCGATTAGCGTGTTAGTTAGCCAAGTCTCAAGGGGTTTTTTCACTGCTGGTAGCTTATCTTCCATCATGGATGTGGAAGCTCCTTTACCGCGGGATGTTGTGATACTGTCGTGAGGGAGATGTGACCCACCTCACCTGGGGAGGCATTAGGCATTATGTCCTCTCCTTCTGTCTCAGAAACCTCATTGATGGTGTTCAAGATATTGGTGGTGAGGTCATCCACTACCCTTGTTCTTTCTTCTCCATTACCTGCCATGTCAGATCCATGTGTAGAAGGAAAAAGGAGTTTTGCTTCTTTTTTTTTTTGTAAACTGTGTCAGTTATAGATCTAGAAGAGATTAAAGATTTAACTAGAAAATCCCCACAGACGGCGCCAAATTATTTTACCAAAAAGTATAAATCTTTAGTTAAACTAATTAATTTTATGTAACAAGAGGTTAAACCAAGTTAATAATAATATCCCTAGAATCATAACTAGTTAACACAAATATTGTGAGATAGTGTTGGTGGGGGGGGGGGGTTAATGCAGCGTGCATTTAATATTTCGAGAGATTTGAGAAATGATAAGAGAATATCAAGCAATAAATAACAATAAATGACATTAACGTAAATAGGGAGAATGATTCACCCAATATTGAATGAGGTGGATGATTCTTCTTTCTGATAGTGATGAGTGACAAACAAATTCTAGAAATTAGAACTATTCTCGGATCTGATGGAAACGTATGGAATAATGGATGGTAGCATCTTATTAAAAAGGTAATGTTTGTATCTTTTCTAGAGAGAGTGTTCTTCTCAAAAAGTATTCTTATCAAATGAATGTTACATGCCCTTTCTTTTTATCTCTTTTTTTATTTATATGTGGCATATCCCCACTCAACCCTAAAAGTATAAGTACAGAGAATATTCTCTTAAATATCCTATTACAAAAACTAGTTGTTAGTGTTGTCCTTGATACTTGACCTCGGCCGTTATTGAACGCTCGGCTTTGAGCCCCACTATTTACTAGTCGACCTCGGCCACATCGCATTCCATAATACTACTTCACACCAAATCCCTTGGGGCAGATTTTGACTTATACAAAAAGTTGCAAGAGAATCACTTGTGCCTTTTTTCCACTCTAATTTTTGTTTTTAATCTTGCTTGTAAATTCTCTCTACAATTTTTCGTTCTCTATTTCAAAATAATTAAAAAAGGATAAATTAGTTGTAACTCCCAAAAAATTTCAGTTAATGTTAGCTAACATTCATAGCCCATATGATCTCTTATTTTTACCTATATGTACTCATTAAAAACTTATTTACGTTCACTGTTTAGGTTTTAATTCAATGCAATTGATATACAATTTACCAATATAAATTAGTGTATTAATGAGTATCCCTTTATATTAGGAATTGAATAGGAAAATTAGTTATTCCTTTTTCTCTCTCTCTCTCTTATTTTACTATGAAGTTTTAACTTAGCAATTTCCTTTCATATTGCACAATTGGTGTTCGAATTGAAGTTGTCAATCAATAAATTTTGAAGGTGTTTGACTCTCCACCATTGACAGCCAATTAAAAGTTTTGAAACTTTGAATTCGATTTGGATTTTAAAAAAATATTATTTGTTTGGAGTGGGTGTTGTTGCAAATAATTGAAAATATTCTTTGGAGTTTATATCTCAATTTTGAGGTTGTTTGGTGTTAGAGTTGATTTTTTCTGGATTTCAGACTGAAACTCGAAGAAGAAGAAGAAGAAGAAGAAGAAGAAGAAGAAGAAGAAGAAGAAGAAGAAGAAGAAGAAGAAGAAGAAGAAGAAGAAGAAGAAGATGATGATGATGATGATGATGATGATGAAGAAGGCGACGACATGACATTTAATATAAATATAAAATTATATAAAAATTGTATAAAAAATTTGTTTAAGTTGTATTCTGTTCTTATTATATATTTTTTTATTTGAATGTCGTATGAAGGTTAAAAAATAATTGTATAATGTGTGAATCATTGTATGATATTTATATTTAAGTTATAAATACTATCGTTTTACATAAAGTTGTTGATATGTATCAAAATTATATTAAGATAGAAAGTTCTGATTGGAATTTCAGAGAGGAAGAAGAACACACCACATACAAAATATATATAAATTAATCATATACAAAAAGCATACAAAAGACATATTTGTATGAAAATTGTATTTAAGTTGTATAATGTTGTAGTTGTATTTAACTGGGTAAAAATGATGTATGAAAGTTGTAATAAGTTATAAATGAGTTGTATTCTATATAATTAGTTGTATATAATTTATTTTTAATCAATATGTTGTTGTAAAATTATCAAATTTGTACGAAATTTATTTTTAATTTGTAGGCGACAAAGAATAGAGAGGAGAGAGAGAAAAATAAAAAATGGTGTAACTGAATCCCCTAATTTAAGGTACCAATGATGGATTGTACATAAATTGTAAGAAAAAGTAGTTATGTCGGGTAATAAACAAATGTAGGACAATTATGGTAGATAAGTTTCAAATATTGTACATGAACGAAAATATCCCAAGACAAAGAAGTTGTCACGACCCAAAATCCTCAAATCGTGATGGCACCTAACCCAACCCGCTAGGTAAGCCAACAAATATCTATCCAATTCCAATAATTAACAAGGCAACTAAACAAAAGTAATTATCTAAACCTTATACATTTTCCAAGGGCTGGTAGTACAAATCATTAGCTTCTACAAATAGAGCTTACAAAGCGGAAATAAAATAAATACATAGTCTATTTGAAAAGTACATAAACAGAGTTTTATAATCTAAGGCTACCTCGAACAAAGGAGGCAGCTACAATAGGGACACAGGTACATCTTCAAGTCCCGCAACCATCGAACTCAGCAACAACAACAACCAACATTTGCACGCAATGTGTAGAAGTGTAGTATCAGTACAACCGACTCCATGTACTAAGTAAGTAACAAACCTAACCTTAGGTTGAAAGCAGTGATGAGCTATCACAAGGTCGGGTCCAACACCCATATTCAACAACATTTCATAATAGCATAATACAAGTAGTAAAATAGGCATCTCAGAAGTAAAATACTCAACTCATTTACAGTTCCAGAAATAAGCATGCTTTTCAATATATCAGTGAAACCTCAGTTCCTTTGCCAAAATGCCAAAAATACAGGTGAGTTTGAAAACTGTAATTTTCCAAATATCCTTTCCTTAATAATAAAAATGTTTCATTTCTTTCCAAATAACAAATATAAATTACCTTTTTATACCCACATATCAATGTGTATAATAAGTTATGAATGACGTGATACCATATAGCATGAGGAAAATGAATCTCTATGCTTGTATGTCATGTGTGCATGTAAATGCCACGTAACTCAGAGATGAATCAGGTACTCACACTCTCAGAGTACTCAATCTCACTGCCTCTCATCCTCTCTCGCTAAACTCAATACTCAACATACTAAATCACTCAGGCTGTGTAATAATTGTTGCGATGTGCAGCCCGATCCACACACATATATATAGTCGACTGCGCTCACTGGGGGTGTACAGACTCCGGAGGGGCTCCTTCAGCCCAAGCGCTATATTGCTGCGGCGTGTATCCTGACCCAATACTGCTGCGGCATGCAGCCCGATCCAATACTGATGCGACGTGCAACCCGAATCCAAATACTGATGCGACGTGCAGTCCGATCCAAATACTGCTGCAGTGTGCAGCCCGATCCAAATATTGTCACTTATAATCAGGATCTTAGCCTCACTCAGTCATCAATATCTCTAGTCTCACTCATGAGCTCACAATGTCATGAAACTAGCCCGACAACAATGATATGATGTATCAACAGACAAGAACTGAGACTGGGATTTGATATAAATGTATGAATATGTCTGAGTACGAAATATCAATGAAAATCAATGAGATGACAACAAGAAATGACCACTATGGGTACAACAATATCAGCATAAAGCCTAAACATGATATTTAGCATGATTGATGGCTCAGTTACTTTATCACATGGTGAGAACACAAATATCAACAAAATAGGGGCCACTATACAGTGCCATGGGAACAAGAGAGTCCCAATTCACAGGGTGCAAGCCCACACGCCCGTCACCTAGCATGTGCGTCACCTCAATACCAATCACATAACACGTAATGCGGGGTTTCATACCCTCAGCACTAAGTTTAGATGAGTTACTTACCTCGAACAAGCCAATATCAATGCCGAGCACGCCAAGCGATGCTCCAAAGATGTCATCCCGTGCATTCCAATCTCCGAACGACTCGAAACTAACCAACAACAATTCAAGTATATCAAACAATGCTAAAGGAACCAATCCTAATCGAAAAAGGTCAAGTCTTGAATCAAAATCCGAAATAGGCCCAAAACCCAACCCGAGCCTGCACCTCGGAACCCGACAAAACCCACAAAATCCGACAACCATTCAATTACCAGTCCAACCATACTAGTTTCACTCGGACTCCAATTCGATGTTCAAAACTCAAAATTCGTATTATGAAACTCTAGGCCAAAAAACCCTTAATTTCACTTTAAAATTCATCAACCAGTTGACAAAAATGAAGATAGATTCATGAAATGTAATCAAAATTGAGTAGAGAACACTTACCTCAATCCTTGTGACGAAATTTGCTCCAAAAGTCGCCTCAATCCGAGTTCCACATCTCAAAATATGAAGAGGAACACAAAACCTTGGTTTTTATAACTCTGCCCAGCATTTTCGCATCTGTGGATAAGTGGCGCATCTGCGACTTTCTCTTTTGCAGAAAAGGGCTCGCATTTGCGAGACAGGCCGCTTCTGCGATGGCCATGACCGCATCTGTGCAATTACCTCCGCACCTGCGAACCTTCACTCCTCAATGAAACCTCGTATTTGCGACGCTTGGCTCGTATCTGCGGCCATCGCACCTGCGCAATATCAATCGCAGGTGTGGAACACCAGAACCAACAGCTCCTCAACAATAGCAACATGAAGAAAAATGGTCTGAAATCAATCTGAAACACGCCCGAGCACCTCGGGACCCCTTCCAAACATAGCAACAAGTCACATAACATAACACGAACCTACTCGAGGCTTCAAAACACACATAAAAACATCGAAACGACGAATCACACCTCAAATCGAAATCTATGAACTTTGAACTTTCAATTTCCAAAACTCGCACCGAAACATGCCAAATCATCCCGGAATGAACCCAAATTTTTCACACAAGTCTCAAATGACATGACGAAGCTATTCCAATTTCCGAAACCATAATCCGAATCCGATATCTTCAAAGTCAACTTCCGGTCAAACTTATGTGCTTTCAAACCTTCAAATTTCCAATTTTTGCCAACTTGTGCCGAAATCTTCTAGAAACATCCAAATACAAATCTGGGCATACGTCCGAGTCCAAAATAACCGTCCGGACCTAATGGAACCATCAAAACCTCGTTTCGAGGTCAAATTCTCAAAAAGTCAAACTTGGTAAACTCTTTCAACTCAAAGCCTCAACCATGAAATTCATCCTTCCAAATCGATTTTGAATAACCTGAAAACCAAAACCGAGGAATTCACATAAGTCATAATACATCACACGGAGCTACTCACGCCTGCAAACTACTGAGCGAAGTGTAAATGTTCAAAATGACCGATCGAGTCGTTACAGAAGTCGTCGATTAAGGACTAACGGAGCAATTAATAATGTTCAATCTATTCTCACAATAATATGTGTCAATCCATTGCTGCCAAACTACATATGCAACTTTTAAAATTACTAATAAGAAATTAGCGAAAAGTTTGAGGGACGTATTTTAACATTCCAAAGGAAGTTTGGGATACTTTTCTCGAGTAAGATAGAAAAACAAATTTATTTGCAACAGCAAGTTAAGCTTAAAAAATCTTGTTGACGAGTGAAGATTGTTTAGATATAAAGAATCCAGTTCCAACTAGTAATTCAAGAGACGAGTAACATTAAATTAAGAGCCCGTTTGGATATAAGAATTTTATATTTTTTTTCGAAATTTTTTTACTTTTTGTCAAAAACAATGTTTGGCCATAAAATTTCAATTTTCACTTGAACATGAATTTTGAAATTTTTTCGAAAATTTGAAAAACTCTAAAAATGTATTTTTTAAAATTTTCACTTAGATTACTCACAAAAATTCAAAAATAATCCAAAATTATATACATGTCCAAACACAACCCTAATTTTTAAATAGCATTTACACTTGAAAAAAAATTTCTCTCTTTTTTTTTTTTTTTTTTTTTTGAAATTTTACAATTCTTATGTCCAAGCGCCCACTAAATAATTAGAGAAACAGTGTTAATTTTCTAGATATTGTGAAAAATATTTTTAAAAAAATGAATAGATCGATGGAAAAGTCATAAACCTTGATTTATTTAGGAGCCCACCCCTATTACTAGTAGGAGTATATTTTTACTTTTGACTTGGGAAAAGTAAGTCGCTGAGAAAGCTCAATCAAAGCCCAATCCTTCCTTTCCACCACTCCGCACTCTTTGTTGTTCTTGATCCCTACTTCACTACTTCCATTCCCCAACTCATCTCCACACGTGTAAACTCCTTTCTAATTAAGTACCCCACCCCACCCCACCACTCTCTACCTTCCAGCTCTCCTAAACCTAAAAGAAAAAGGTAAAATATACTATTACTCAATCACGTTTTCTACATATTTCTCTCTGTGTGTTGTTATTATTATACATATACCCTAGCTATAGCCTGTACACAACTCCTCCACCGCCATTCCTTAACGCAACTTCCAACTTCCCCATCACTCCCTTTCTTTTTTATATACAAAAACTTCTCTTTAGTCCTTTACTCACTCACTCAACTCTTGTTCACTTTTCCCTAGTTCCCGTTTCCTTCTTCCTCCTCATCGTATTTTTTCCTGAATTTGATCGCACAACAACAACAACAAGATATGGCTCTTGAAGCTTTGGAATCACCAACAACAGAACCAACTCCTACTATACCACCCATCTATGACCAAGTCAATTTGGATTCTAGTACCAAGAGAAAACGTTCAAAACGTCCTCGTAATGAAATTCAACCAACTGAAGAGGAGTTTCTTGCCCTCTGTCTTATCATGCTCGCTAGATCAGGCGGCGGCCGCACAAATTCTACTCATAATGATACTACTACTACTGCTGTTGTCCAACAACAAAAGAAACAAATTACCAAGGGCCCACTACCACGAAAAGATCAAGAAGCATTAATAGAACAACATTCTTATAAGTGTAGCGTATGCAACAAGTCTTTTGCTTCTTATCAAGCACTTGGTGGGCATAAAGCAAGCCACCGTAATAAACACTCGGCTGCTACTGCCACTACCACCACCGTTTCAGATGATAATTCTACATCAACTTCTATAAACCCTAGTGGCCGTTCTCACGAGTGCTCTATATGCCACAAGTATTTTCCTACTGGTCGAGCTTTGGGTGGCCATAAACGCCGCCACTACGAAGGCAAGATTATTGGTGGTGGTGGGGGTAGCCGTGAAGGCGGTGGTAGCCACACCGTAATATCGTCGGAAGCCGTTGGTAGCCACACCGTGATATCGTCGGAAGACGGTGGCTCAGCCCGGACAGTGAGAGACTTTGACCTGAATCTGCCGCCGCCGCCAGAATTTTCTTTGGGAGTGACCGTTGACTGCGAAGGGCAGAGTCAACATACCAGCGAGCAAGAAGTAGAACGCCCTATGCCTACTAAGAAACCGCGTTTATTTTTTTCGGGTTGATGGGAATTAGTTAAATTGTTAGAAAAAATAGTAAATTGATTCACCGTGATCCTTCTTTTTTTTTGAGAAAAAGAAACTATAGTTTTACCTACTTGATTTAGGACCCTGTTTGTTAGAGAGAGTAGGCCATTCTTGTTGAACTTCGTTATTGGTTATTCATTTGTTCAGTTAGATCATTGACACATGAATACAGAATTAATTACTGGAATAATTTTATTGCTCTACTGGCGTTTGTTTGTTAGTTGAATGTTTTGACTAGAAAAGAGTACGATTTATGGTATTAATTATTTTTATTGGTTTCTGAATATGTGTATCTGTATTTACAAAAATTATAAAATTACTAATTGAATTGAATTTAATGTTCATACACTGATAGCATAAGACTTTTTTTGGTTAATAGGTTATATTTTATATATAAAACAAGAAAATTAGGAAATACACCGCATAGTACTGTCAGTGCAGGGTACTTCAATTCTTCTAATACCGTGATGTTTTGTTTTATTGTATTAATATTACATGTCAAAAAGTTCCTAACAACTTCAGTTCCTAAGATATCTGCCCAAAATATATTATTTTCAAACATCGGATGAACTAGTAAGCTGGTTTTTCCCAAAAAACTTGGCTTTGCTGCCACTTTTGCCAGTTCATCTGCCACCATATTCTGCTCCTTATACGTGTGCCTCACCGCGACCTTGTCCATTCTTTGCATTAACAACCTGCATTCACAAATCATGGGATCATAGGTTAAGTTACGTGTGAGAAGCAACAACAACAGCCCAGTAAAATTTCACCAGTGGACTCTGGGGAGGGTAGAGTGTACGCAGACCTTACCCCTACCCCAAAGGAGGTAGAAAGGTTGTTTCCGGGAGACCCTCGGCTCAGAGATAATAGATCTGTGACAACATAACTTGAAAAATAATATCAGCGACGTGAGAGACAACAAATAAATGGAAAAGCAGTAACACAAATATTATGCAAAAGTGTGAAACACAACATAAATCACTAGCAGTTCTAGACTAAACACTATCATACTCATCGGTACAAAGAGGAAAACCGGGACAAAGAGGAATTCTGCTCGACTACCTTTAACCTACAACCCTAAAGCTCGACCTCCACACCTTCCTATCAAGAGCCATGTACTCGAAAATTTGGAGTTGCGCCATGTCTTGTCTGATCACCTCGCCCCAATACTTCTTACGCCGCCCTCTACCTCTTCTCGTACCTGCCAAAGCCAACTGCTCACACCTCCTAATCGGGGCATCTAGGCTTCTACTCTGCACGTATCCGAACCATCTAAGTCGTGCTTCCCGCATCTTGTCATCCACTGGAGCCACGCCACCCTCTCCTGAATATCTTCATTCCTAATCTTATCTAGCCTAGTGTGCCTGCACATCCATCTCAACATCCTCATTTCTGCTACTTTCATCTTCTGGATAAGTGAATTCTTGACTGGCCAACACTCAGCCCCATACAACATGGCCAGTCTAACCGCCGCTCTATAGAACTTACCTTTGAGTTTCGGTGGCAAATTCTTGTCATAAAGGACTCCAGACGCTAACCTCCATTTCATCCACCCCACCCCAATACGATGCGTAACATCCCCGAGAAGCATTTGAGTTATTTCAGCAGACTCTATATAGATGTCCAGAGGGATTCATCCATTCTGCTCAGCTAGTTGTAGCCCTTTCAGGATATTTCAGCTCAGCCATGATATTGATAGTATGTGATATATTCTCCATATACCCCATTGTTCAATCCCCGTTATAGTTTCTGAACACTATATGTGTGGCATAAGACTTTTAACACTCTATATTTCTCTTGACTTCTTATAGCAAATAACTTAATGTTATTTTCTAATTTATTACCTTCACTCTTTTATGAGCGATTGTTGTGCAATAAGTTTTTTAATATCACAAAAATTTTAAAAAAAACTCTATTGTTAGTGATTTTATAAGATAAAGCGAATTTGAAATTATGTCGAAAATTATGTCCCTTTTGAGACAAAAAAAAATACTAATTGAAATTATTCCAATCTTATATATTTTGTAAGGTCCAATTGTGAGACGGTGGACGTGAAGGGTGGCGGTGCATGCAATTGCACGATGTAAAAGTGCTATCCATATGGGTATGGTTGCCTCATGTGGAGTTTTTGTCCAAATCCACGTTCTATTTCCTTTATCGTTTGCAATATGTAACAAACTGTGGGGCTTGCCCCTCTCATGTTTTGTTTAATCACATGTTTTTCTAGCCAAAAATATGAGAAAGAAAAAGAATTATTCCTTTTTATTGAAATTTTCATAAGGAGCCATATATGTATTTGGAGGTATCCATTTCAGTTACAAGACCAACGTTCTTATGAAATATTAATTATTTCCCAAATCAGTGTATATATGTGCAGTGTATCAGCATTTGCTATGGCCAAACTATTGTCTGTTCAAGTCATGTTAGTTGAATAGTTTTTATTCGAAAGTATAAATTAAAGCTAAGTATGCATCCATCAAAGGATATTAATGGGAGCATTAGTACTTCCACTTAATTAGCAACACTTCTGAATATGGCTCTGATTTAACAAAATGTATCAATAGAGTAAAAATTTAAGATAATTAGCTCATGGATTAATTATTTTAAAAAAAAGTATATATGTATGTATGTGTAGGCATATAAATTTTATTGAAATTAAATCTATGAAATAATTTGAATTATATTTTAAATTCAAGATATATTGGTCCAAATAAATATTATGGGATAATATAATTGAATTAATAAGTCCAATATAAATGGATTAACTAAATAAATTTTAATCCATTGGGCTAGTCCACTTAATTGGGCTAACGTGATGAGCGCAATTCATTAGGCCCAAGATTTCATCTTCCTAGAGGTCCAAATTGATGCCCACGTGTCAAATGACGTGGCACGCCAAGTCAAGCGGAAGAGCCAATATGACCATGCCACATATCAAAATGACAAGACATGCCAAGTCAAATTACAGGGCCAATGAAACCGCGCCATGTGTGCAAGTGACATGTTCTGGCCAATCAAATGCGGCCATGTCACACTTCAATTTGATTGGTCAGAAAGAGTTTGTTCTTATCACAATTCCTCCCTTCAACAACTATAAATAGGGGTCTTCATAACTCAGAAAGAACACCAGAAGTTATAACAAGAAGCAAGAGAGAGCTCGTGGATCAAATGCCGTAAATTTCTCTACAAGTTTCAAGCTTCAAGCAATCAAGTTCAAGTTCAAGTTCAAGAAATCAAGTTCAAGAAATCAAGTTCAAGAAATTTCGGAGGTTGATAGCCAGCAGGCATCTTCAACATATCGATCCTTGAAGTGTACGGATTTGCGTAGGTAAAGGAGGACTTGGAAGCAACTTCATATTTGTTTCTTATATTCCCTTCAATAAACTCCTTTAGTTGATTGATTGGAATCATCCCTTCCGAAGAGACTGGAATTTCCTTAGTGGATGCAACTTGTGTGGGGGAGCATCAATCTCTTGAACTTCTGGGAGTTTTCCAGGTGCATGGGTGGATTCTTCTTCCATCAATATTCCCACCATATCTGTTAGCTTATCGATTCTAGCATCTTGATTTTGCATGCACTTGGTCAAGCCAGTAATTGCTTCCGTCAAGTTTGCCAGCTGCTCCTCCACAGATGAAGTGTTTGTCACCATGGCTTGCATGATTGTCATGGACGATGGAGAGTAGCATGAATTTTCACACAGATTGATCCTTGATTTGTTCACACTATGTGGTATAGGTGGGGAGGATCCATCACTTGAAGCGTCATCATCATCCTTCACAGCAGAGTGCTTGGATGTGGAGAGGTCAAGCAGAGCAAGGGTTTTCTTGATCTTTTCAGCAACATCGCTTCCTCCTTCGGGTGCATTTGTGAAGCTCTTGATCCTTTTGAGGATGAAGATCCGAAAACAGGGGTAGATGCGGACGGCACTTGGGGTGCTTGTTGTCCTAACGAGTTTGCTTTGCTCCTCGTAACAGATCCAAAGCTTCCAAAGGTAACTTCGAGTATGTTTTCCACATCAGCATAGAACCTGGAATTAGCAGCTTTGGCGGAAGTCGAACTGGAGTTGATTTTCTTGGAAGCCTTTTCGTTGTTCTTGAACTTTGGTGATTGAAAAGTTGAGATGAGAAGTAGAGATTGTCCCACTGGGCGTGCCAGAATTTGTAGACAATAAATATGCGCCGAGAAAATATAATCAAGACCGAAAAATATCGCAACAATCGTAGTATTTAATTTCGAATATTTGAGTGTTACAATCTCTATGAATCCTCTCATTCTTCTTTTCAATAGTAAATAAATTCAAGGGCCTTTGAGCTTGATCTCGAATCTATGTTTGTTGTCACGAACGATGATCTTGAATTCAACTAGCACGAACTTTGATTTGAACTAGTACTCCTTAAATCTTGACTTGTTTTTCGTTCTTGAGCTTGAACTTGATTTCTTGAACTTGAACTTGATTGCTTGAAGCTTGAAACTTGTAGAGAAATTTGCGGCGTTTGATCCACGAGCTCTCTCTTGCTTCTTGTTATAACTTCTGGTGTCCTTTCTGAGTTATGAAGACCCTTATTTATAGTTGTTGAAGGGAGGAGTTGTGATAAGAACAAACTCTTTCCGACCAATCAAATTGAAGTGTGACATGACCGCATTTGATTGGCCAGAACATGTCACTTGCACACGTGGCGCGGTTTCATTGGCCCTGTAATTTGACTTGGCATGTCTTGTCATTTTGACACGTGACATGGTCATATTTGCTCTTCCGCTTGACTTGGCGTGCCACGTCATTTAAGACGTGCGCATCCATTTGGGCCTCTAGAAAGATGAAATCTTGGGCCTAATGAATTGGGCTCATCACGTTAGCCCAATTAAGTGGACTAGCCCAATGGATTAAGATTTATTTATTTAATCCATTTATATTGGACTTATTAATTTATTATATTAGCCCATAATATTTATTTGGACCAATATATCTTGAATTTAAAATATAATTCAAATTATTTCCTGGATTTAATTTCAATAAAATTTATATGCCTACTATATGTAAAGTAAAATTTCTTGTTTTTGTTCTCTTGACAACTTGGTGAAACTGAAAAGATGATAAGAGCATTTTTCACTTCAGCACATTTGACCAATATAGCAAGTTACTTTTCTTTTTTTCTTTAATATTATTGTATAAAATTTGATTGAAGCGTTACCTGTTATTGTGAAATAAGTACTTAACCATACTTTGGATTCAGTAAGATATAAACTGATCAAACTGAAAATAGTTACTAGGAAAAGTGGAAGAAGAGCAGCAAAAGTTGAGTGGTTGAGCATGAAGCGTGTATGCAATATAAATAATACGTTTATTTAGTTTTGTCTTGTCAATGTGCCCAAAAAAAAAAAAAAAAAAAAGTAGCAAGGCTACGTGTAGACAGTACAGTGCAGCAAGCCAGCGTAAAAAAAATAAAGTGGAAGTTTTATTCTTGAGTAGCACATTACGCGGTCTTGAATTTCATTATATTGCTATTAATTTAAGGAGTAGAAGTAATCCTTTCAATTTTTTAATATGTTGATAAGTGATGGGATATATTCTTTTGCTCTTTGAGTTGTCAACTAATTATGTTGCCTAATCTGCTTTCCTTTGCTGGACTATGCGGCGTGGTGTTCATTACCTAGGGGATTAAGTAACTATTTGTTAGAGTGTTGGCTTTGTAATGACTAGATTAGGGGGAATAAGCTAACACATTAGTAATAAATTTGTAACTAAACGTATAAAAATTTAAACTCTAAAGCATATATTTTAAGGCTACTAGAAGATTAAATTATTTCAAGCGAGATGAAAAAACTTCGTAATTGTAGTTTATTTCACAGATTTCAGTCTCTTACTTGTATTGGGTAAAATTGGTTCATATTAAATGTTTGTATAATAGAGTGACATGTGAAACCAGAGACAGATGAAAAGCGAGACAGGTCGAAGGCAAGACTAGGGCCAGCAGTCTCGGCTGGCACCGGGAAGCCCCCGAAGGGAATGTTGCTCATGAAAACAAATAAATACCTGTCACCCGATAGTATTCAATGAAGAATATCCTGCAGTTTTAAATACATAGTCTGTTATAGAGAATATGACATTCATAGTATCACGACCCTACTTCCTCGCCTTAGGATGTCGTGATGACACCTAGTCCCTAATACTAGGTAAGCCCAACATATGATGATTATTAATGGAATTTAACTAACTTAACTGCAATACATTAAATAATGTCTGTAACAATATAGCTGAACTAACATTAGTTGAATAACCCCAAAACTGATAGTACAAGTCATAAGCTTTTATAAGAGTCACTAGTAATAACAATACATCACTGTTCCGGAGTAATGGAAAACAATGAAAATAAAATACAATGGAAGGTGACTTAAAAGCCTGCGAACGTCAACATGTATACCTTGAAGTCTCCAGCCGCACAGACATGAGTCTCAATCCAACTCGACCAAAATACCTGGATCTGCACAAAAATGTGAAGAAGCGTAGCATGAGTACACCACAGCGGTACCCAGTAAGTATCGAGCTTAACATCGGTAGAGTAGTGACTAGGCCAGGTCAAGACACCTACCGAACATGTAAACCTGCACAGGATATAACATAGAGCTAACAAGGAATGAACGTCAATGTAAGACCAACATCATAATAATCACGAATTTACAATCAACGATGAAAATAATATGAGCGCGAGCAATAAGAAATAACTAGGTAATAAAGTAACAACATATTTAGTATAAGATGAAATATTAATGAACTCAAGTATGGGGAACGGATGACAACTCAATCCATCCAATCGTACCCAATGCACAAGTCACAACAAGAACTACCCGAATCATCATGCCTACATTTTTCTCAAATCGCTTACGGACGGAAAAGTCCACAAGCTATCATATACATTGAATCCGTATAAATTACTAAATAGAATGTTCAATAGGTTTATTTATATACGATAAGGCATAATAACAACCTCAAATAAAGTAGGGGACCAAATGAGAAAACGAGTTTATTTTTGAAATCATTTAGGTGAGGAAAGTAATATTTTAAGTAAAATAAAGCATCAGATAAGTTACTGAATTAAATATAGAATTTGTTAAATTAAAACATAATAACAATTTTTGGGTAAAGTAAAAACAGCAGATAGGGTAAGGAATAAGGTAAGGAATTTAAGTTGAAAAATCAATTAAAGTGAAATATGACAACTATTGAAAATAATAAAGTACCGAATGAAACGACGAGTTTTAACTTAAGAGTCACATAAGATAAGCATGTTAATAATTCTTTTATTTAAAACTGTTATGTTACAAATAACTCATATGAGTATGAGAAAATTCTTCAGCGTGGTAAATTTATTTTGAAAATTCAGTTCACCAAAATAATAATAATAGGAAAAGAAAAATAGGATATGATGACAAAGCAGTAAACTAATGAAAACAACTCAATCCTCGATATCAGTAAATCCAAAAGTGCTAGTCCTCAGAATCTCATATGATAAATACCGAAAGCTAACACAATGCAACAATGAATACAAGACACACAATCCGTTGGGGCGCGCAACCCGATCGCACCGTACAAACACCATCCTCCCTTATTTCACCATATCAATATCAAGAATAACATATAAAATTCGTTGCGGCGTGCAACCCAATCCTACCGTATCAAAATCAAATCCTCCCTTATTTCACCTGTTGCGACTTACAACCCGATTCCACCGTATCATCATATTACAATCCTCCCTTATTTCACCTGTTCCGGTGTGAAACCCGATCCCACCATATTATCATATTACAATCTTCCCTTATTTCATCTGTTGCGCCGTGCAACCCGATCCACAAGCAATTTAAATTGACAACAACTATCCAATAACTCAATTTACAGAAATTTCTACATTCAAAGGGTAGGAGTATACAACAATAAGGAGCCGCGTAATAATCAAAGGAATGCAACAAATATTACAAGAAAAAAAATAAAAGGACAAGTAGATCATGTGACAACTAAGATGTGCAAGTAAAACAGTTAAGGTGAGTAGCAAATAAGCACAGAGTCATGGAAGGGAATCAATAATTAGGAAGTAACAGGACAATAAGGAAGGCAATAACTTCAACTAAAGAATATAAGGGAAAAATAACAAATAAGAGGTAGAACAAATTCTAACAACGTCAAATAGAGCATGTAAGAGTAGATTAACCATGAGAATATAACATGTCATGACGATTAAATTAAAGGCATGAAAAGAGTCTAGATAACCTAAACCGGTCAAATAACACATATACCATGTACCCACTCGTCACCTTGCGTACACGGCTTTCACATAACACAAATAGCACAATCAACCCGAATCCTAAGGGGTAGTTTCTCCCGCACAATGTTAGATAAGATACTTACCTCAAAGAAGCTAAATTGATACTCTAAAATGACCTTCTCGTATGAAATAACCTCCGGACGGCTCAAATCTAGCCAGAATAACTTCATAAAAAAATCATAGGAAACAATTACGGATAATAAAGTTTTGATTTTTAAAGAAAACTAAAAAATCAACCCAAAAACTCAACCCCTGGCCCGTACCTCGGAACCCGATAAAATTTATAAAATCCGATAACCCATTCAATTACGAGTCCAACCATACTAATTTCACTCAATTCCGACTCTGGATCGATGTTCAAAACTCAAAAATTCACTTTAAAAAAGTTTAGACAAAAAAATTCAATTTCTCTTTAAAACTCATAATCCAAATGCCAAAATCGAAGATAAATTCATGAAATATAATAAAAATTGAGTATAAACACTTAGCCCAATTCATGTGGTAAAAGTCCTCTCCAAAGTCTCTTAAATCCGTGCTCCAAAATTATGGGAGAAAAAGTGATTGAATACCGGAATAAATAAAAAAAATGCAACAATTGTTATAGCTCGAATCAGATCCTAGATAACTCCCAGACTCATATTTGATAAGTGTAACATAGTCCTTGCGAGATTACACCCAAGATAGCCTCTTGGATCACCTAATTTTGGCCTTAAAGTGAGGGAGATATGATGTTTTGAAGGAAGTCATTTAAGAGACAAAAGTGACATTTTTGTAATTATTTTACACCAAAATCAGCAACAAAAGAATCTCCATTTAGCACCCAAAACTCATTCGGAACCTCCCGTACACAAACCATATATGCATTTCAATTATAAAACACGTTACGAACCTGCACGCACACTCAAAACACCGAAAAGAGGTCATCTTAACCCGATATTGACCGTGATCAAGCTCCAAATCCTTTAACTTACCTAATGTTGTAAATTTTTTACACCCTCCGTTTTCTTGGTTTTTGAATTTCTTCTTGACAATAGTTTTAAGCTTCGGTGAAGGATAAGTATGAAGAAGAAGAAGAAGAAATGAATTGAGGTGGGGTATTCTTGATGATAAAACACAGGTTCAATGAAATAGGTGGGTCGGATCTATGCATATTTGGGTAATTTAGGGATTTTAAAACCGCACAGCACTTAATTGATATTATTATTAAAAATATCATCACTTTTGGTTTATTTCAAAAATAACAAATTTATTTACTGTTATAGCATTTTGAAATAAACCCAAACCCACAAATTAAGGAATCAACTTTGATCCTTATTAAATTCCACTTAACCCCCTTAACCTTTAAGAGTTGGAAAATAACGCCCCCTCCATCTTTTGAATGAGAATAGTAACCAGTAACCACCCCCTTGGACAATGTTTCTCGGTGAGTTTTAAAATTTTACTAATAGAAAAAGTCTTTTTATTTTTTGGTTAAAGTTTCTATAAACAAAGCATTGATTACCTACTTTAAAACTTCGAATGGTGATTCAATATTGAAATATGATAGGAACTACAAGATAAACAAAAGATGAAAATAGGATTCTATAAAATATCTATTTAAAACACTCTCCATATTGCTCAGCATTTTTAAGATATTTATTCGCTTAGAAACATTGTCCATATTTCTCAAAATTCTTAAGTTAATGTTCGCCCTTCTAATGCTCAATTTATTCGCGAGTACCAACTTATTCAGACGCACTTCAACTTTTGGCCTCGCTATAAAGCTACCCATCCGATTCTCTCTGATCAATCTTTTGATATGGTAAAACTTTTCTCAATGACTAATTTAACACCTAAAGTAACCAAAGAACTACTCAAGTGACGAACTTAGTTGTTGGAACATATATACCAGCAGGGGTAGCAATTTGAGTCCAAACTGGCTTAATTCGCTTAACCCGCTCAGATATTAATGGGTTGAGATATAAATATTTTAGTTCATGAGTCTATTTGGACTGAGCCCAAATTATATTTTTTATAGCTCATTCTGACCCATTAAAAACTCAAATACAACCCATGAAACTCACCTAAAACAAAGAGATCTCAACCCAACTTATCTAGAAATTTACTTAGTTATCTAAATTTCACTTTTTTTTTTGTTATTTAAATTTTATATTTTTTTGTTTTTTTGCACGACCCACCCACCTCCCGCCTAAAAAAAAAGTTCTTTTATTTTTCGTTTTTCTATTTTTTTTTTGTTTTTCTATACCGCCCACCCTACCCTCACCCCCGACCCCTCGCGCGCGCAAACCTCCTATAGCTATGTCATATTACTGCGTGTCTGTCTTTTTTCAGATAGCTTCTTATACTTGTTATAGATGTTTATTTGTAATTCCTATCACATTTCAGCATATCACAATTAGAAGTTTAAGGTAAGTAGTTAGTGCAATATGCTTTGCTTATTGAACCTTTAGGCAAACAGAAAAAATACTTTTTTCTTTGAATAAAATTCTAAAACTCACCAGAAAATATTGACCAAAGGGGTTACCATTCTCGTTCAAAAGGTGGAGGGGTATTGTTTCCCAACTTTAAAAGTTAAGGAGGTTAAGTGGAATTTACGCTAATATGTATTCACTTTCTCTTCCTTCCTTCAACTTTAGCTAGCCGCCCCTTCATGTTCATACCTTATTTCCAACCATAATACTTCTTCTCCATTCAAATAGAAAAAGCTATACTTCTACGCAAAATAGAACCCATCTTGCCAATTCCGCAGACAAACCAAGTAAATTGTCTTCTCCAGTGAATAGATTTGTAGTCATTAACTAATTCCAACAGTTAAAAACGAAGCCACACAGAGCTGTCACAATATACTTAAGATTTCATGTATATAATAATATACACATATAAAAACATAAATCTACAATGCTCTATAATTATATCGTGTATAACCTTATTATACAGGGTATATAGTTAGTTATACATGTCATGAATCTATTCCCGCTATAGGTCGTAATGGCGCCCAGCATCGCCGCTAGGCAAGTCAACGGAGAATTATCCATTTAATTATTCATTTTAATATTTTTAAAATCATTGATTTTATTTAATAAAGAAACAAATAGTAGGTGACAGTAGTAATGTAAAACATAAAATAATATAAGAGTGAAGTATTGAATTTAGTAATCAAATCCATGAATGTCTACTAGAATTCCTCAAAACTCGGTGTCACAAGTGCACGAGCAAACATGTAGAATATATAAAACCTCCTATGCTACTGTCTGGAGTAAGATAGACAGAAAAATAAATACAACAAGGAAGAGACTCCGGGTGCTACAAAATGGAGCATCAGAAGCAGCTCACCACTAAGTCTCTGGGTAGCGGGGGGTACGCGTCTGACTGGACACCAAATGCACATGCCTTAGATCCTGCATGATTAGTATATGATGTAGCGTGAGTACATAAACAACATATACCCAGTAAGTATCTAGTATAACCTCGAAGGGTCGACATCGACACTTACTAAATGTCAATAACTAAAATATAGAAATCATAAATAGGCATGAAATACAACAATAACAGTGAAATAAGAAGCAATAAATAATATTCTTAAACGCATCAATTTAAAGTCTCCAACTGTCACATGCCAAGTCTTTAACACATAAGAGACACAGAAGTAATTTTTCAAGTCTCAAATCAACAAAAGAATATTAAGCATAATCGGACTCCGAACAATATCACGCACGATTTATGCCAAGGTCGTACGACCCGATCCAGAATTGTGTGTATATTGTCGCGCCCCCTTCTTCCCCAAGCGCTCCTTTCGGGTCGGTTGAAAGGGTTTATGACATTGGTTGAGACAAATCGTTCCTTTTGGGAAAGGGGTTTGCATATTTTGAAGAGTCACCACCTAACAATTTTAACGGTGCGTTAGGATACATAAGGGGTTCAATTACAACTACGTTACTAACCAGAGATTGGGTAAGAGCTTGAAATTATCCTAAGGGGAAGGTGTTAGGCACCCCTTAGGATCCACAAGTGTGGTTCCCGGCCAAATAGTTTCTGTGAATTTGTACAATTAACAAATAACAAGTAAATGCTCAAATAAGAGGGAATTTAAGTCTTAAGCATGCAGATGTTTGAAAACAGTAAAGAAGATTAGCTTTTGAAAAGATTACAATCTAAGCATATAAAAGATATCCTAGGTTTATAATAATATGGATCACATCAATTCAATACCCGATAATCACTCCTCGAAGAGGGGCTACACGTGGTATTAGCGCACTGGTCATCATATCCATATTCTACCCTTTCCCACCCCGTGAAAGCCACTAAATCAAGTGTTGGTCTCGACCTCTAATGCATGCTGTTACCCGTCCCTTCCTATCAGTCCTGGAGGAAATTAGGACTCATATCCTTAAAGGAGGTGCTAGGCAGACCGTTAGGTTTTAAAGGTGAAAATGCTAAGGCGGCATATAATAAACAAGTAGGACTGCAGATAAAGGGAAAGCATGAAAGGAAGATAAAGGCTCAAGTATTCCTCCACACACAGTACACATAAACAACATGTCTCATACACAACTAAGGTCCATATTAATTCAGAATTCTAAGGCATGGTATCTAGGTGATAACACAAAGACAGATTTATTGCATAACTCAAAGAGGAAGTCTTAATCAGGCTTGCCTACTGGTTTCAAGTATGCTGACAGTTGAACACTAATCACAAAGGATAGTTCTGGTTTTATTCCTTTATGGCTGATTACCTAAGACTTGCCTAGGCGTGGGACAGTGTATACTAACTATCTGAATTTTTAGAGGGGCTGTTGCAAAGTATTACCTACCCATGTTGTTCTAGGTTGTTCAGAACACAGAATTATTGCCAGATATTTTAGAGAAACTGAGTGAAGTGTTTTATACCTTTTACATGCACCAGTAGTTAGACTAGGTGTTGTTAAGCGAGTACGAATGACATCCTAAAATATGATATCTAATGCACAGAGATGTAGAATGATGTAGAATTAGAAGCCTAAACATGATCTCTAAATGCACAAATATTGCATTGTTTAAACATGGTTCAGGAGATGTGAACATGACAGGTTTATTAGTGTTGTTTATCCTAAACAGGATCTCTAAGTGTACATGGCAGCATAGAGGTTGTTAGCACATTTAAGCACAGGACTTTCGAAATGAGATGCCAATAAATGCTGAAAACAGTAAGTGTAAGACCTAGGGAACATGGTCTCTAATGCATGATCTTGAACATATGAGTCCTAAGCATGGTTTCGCAAATAAGGAATAAAACCTAATAACATGACTTCTGCCCTCTAATAGATATAACATGCATATTTACCCTCTCTTTTCACTAACCATCTCCAAAGAGTTGTTTACAACAATTATTACAGGCATTTGCACGAATTACATAACTGAATAATGAAAAGAAGAAGTTATACTATAGGTAGCTACTGATAGGCCCAGAATCTCCAGAATGACTCATTGCCATTCTATTCACAACCTTTCACATGATCCAGGTGTGTCAGAGTTCCCTAAGTATCTCAAGGGATCCCGGGCAGTGCTCACACCCAGATTTCATAGCCAAGATAGAGTAAGTGCAGTGTGGAATGGCCAGCCTTTGTGTGTCAAAGTTCAGAGGGAGCTCAAGGGTCCCAAGGCAATGCTCACATAGAGGGGGGCAGAACTTAAGGGGTCTAAGAGTAGAGTGAGAGTGCTCGTAGTTTTGAAAAGATTAAGTAAGAAAACAATTTTGGAAGAAAGACTTAATGGAAATATAACAAAAGTTTAAGTGGTGAAAATAATTTGAAAGAACATGAACACCAATCTCAGAACCAAGGCAGAGTCAGCATCACACAAAGGACCCATAATGATCCAACAACCACAACAGGGAAATGGGGGTTTGAGCGACACATAGGTGCAGAGTACTGAACATGTAACAAGCAGGAGCATGCATAAACAATCAGAGATCCTAAGGGTTCAGAGGATCGGCAGGGTATAGGATGAAACTAACATAGCAGTACCAACTAGTTTAAGACAGGAGAAGATGCTCTAATCTAATATATCAAACATAAACATAGAGATTCACATAAAGACAGATTTGGAGTACACAAAGACATGCTAGATGGAATCCAAGATCCTAGTTACATGTTGAACAACAGAATAGTAAGTAAAAGCAAATTAGAAACACAATGAACTGTATCAGTAATAGAAACATGTTGGTTTGAGGATTGAAATCTGAATTAGAACATACCAGTGAAATGAAGAAAGCAGAAACAAAAAGCAGAAATAGGAGAGGCACAGTGGTTAGCCTTGGCTTGCAGCCGGCTAACTTAGAATAGTAGCAAGTAGTGCAGAAGAGAGAATAGAGAGAAAGTTTTAGTTGTGTGAGAGAGAGTTGAACCGATTAGTTCGTCCCTTATGCTAAGAAGAGAGCAGAGGTATTTATAGTTTAAAACATGCAGAAAAAATAAGGTAAGAAGTACTAAAATACCAATCAGAATCAATTAATGCCCGAACTCCCTTTAATTAGGGATTCACAATTCAAACGGACACAAACTGTGCTAAACAAGGAAAAAAAATCAATCAGAAACTGATTTTTACCGTAATAGGGGTAGTAAAAGTATATGGCATACAATTAGGACTAAATACATAATGCACAATTAAGGAAAATGTATAGTAAACAGTTGACATCATATTTATGCATATAGAAATAGGCAAAGTACAGTTTAATTCTGGACATTAGTCAAGAGAATTTCGAATGAGATTCAAAATCATAGAACCAGTACCAATTAAGGAGAGTATCACACAAATAAGAAAATAGTTCAAAAATTAGTAAAGTAGTATCATTCAAAGGGAAATATCCCAGTTTTGAGGGAAATCAAAATCAGTAAAGGACATAGAGTAAAAATTAATAAAACTTTAATCAAATAATACTGAAATAACATATGTTAAGCAAGAATAAGAAAACCCTAGGTAAAGTAAGAGTCGCACAAAGTCGGGGATTCAAACTAGAGCATGGTGTATATCAAAGCGGGATAACAATAGCATATACAAGAATCTGAAACCTTACAAGGCAGATAGGGTAAAAAGAAAATCACAAGAAGCAGAGATCGTTTCATAAGAAACAAGCACACATAAAGATTGAACGAACACATCATCAGAGACGGCCTAAAATTAGGGCTTTTTAGCTTAATAATTCAGATTGAAATAAAAACATAAGAGAATCGTTCAAACATAGTAGAAAGTACTTAAAATCAGGAGAAGAATCGTTTTTGAAAAGGGGTTAAGAAACCCTAGTGTTGAAAGTGAAGAAATCGTTTAAGAACAGAGAGATTTCTTTGAAAAAAACATGTAAACCCCCATAATATTCATAGATATATTACAAATCTAAAGAATCGGAAGGTTCAGAGTCTAGGGTTTCCAAAAAGAACCCGGAAAAGAGGAAGAAAACTCAGAGATATTACCGGTCTTTGGCCGGAAAAGGGTAGATCTTACTCGACCAACCATAGATGGCCGAAAAAATGGCATGAGACCGGAGAGATGAGTGGAACCGCCTCTGGTTCATCTGAGAGGCTCGGTGACACAAGCGCAAAGGATGGAGCCATAGGGCTGGTAGGAAGTGAGACCTCCATGGTTTCCGGCGAGGAAGTGGTCGGAGAAGGGAGGACAAGGTCCAAGTAGACGAAGAGCTTAGAGAGAAGGGAGAGAACTCAGAGAGGCGGCTGAGAAAATGAGAGGGGGAAAATGAGACGGGGGAGGGTAGTCTTTAGGTCTTAATTTGGTAAGGTCGAATCTAGACCGTTGATTTGAATTAATCAACAGTTCAGATTAATAGGTGCTTGGGCCGGGTAGGATTTTAGGTCTGGGCTGGGGTGTTTGGACCAATTTAATCAGGTGGGTTTGGGTTTAATTAGGGGTTAGAATTTAAATAAAAAATGGCTAGCTGTTAAATACTCAATTAAAATTATCTAAAAGTAACTAATAACTGAAAAAATGAAATAGATGATTAAGAACTTAAATAAAAAATGGTTAATCAGGATTTAAAAATATAAATGACCAATTATTGGATAGTAATAGCATAAAACATATGGTTAGGCTATAATTGCAAAATTATTGCAATTATAGCCAAAAAGTGCCAATTTGACCAGTTGTGAAATAATTTGATCTTAACAAAACCAAAAATAATGTATTAGGTCAAGAAATGTCTTTGAAATCATTTGTAATGCAATTTATAATTAATTATTAGAGATAAAAATACTGGATAAATTAGAAATAAATTAATAAAAATATGAGAAAATTATGGAAAAATACCAATTGTTATGGAACTTGATTTTTGAAGGTATATATGCAAGTTTAAAAATAATTTTGAGGAAAAATTGGGTATCAACATATATTGCCGAGGGTCGACCAACGCGAATCATAGATGCATCTAATATACTGCTGAGGTGCTTGGCCCGATCCACAGGAAATAGAGATTACTCTACAAACTCCGACCTGCGACTACTACATAGGAATAATACTCAAAGCTGGCATAATTCCACTAACAATCAAGTATTCCGCCAAAACTCAAAGTAATGAAGCTCAGTCTTTTACAATCCTTTATCCAATTTCAATTACAAATTTAGGTGATTAAAATAACAATTGGGGTGCAAATAATGCAAGTAATACATGGCAAAGTCCTAAATCTATCCGGATATAAGCATAATTTTAGCTACGTACGGACTCTCATCACATTGTATGTACGTAGCACCCATAATTATTAGAAAATAACCATTTAAAACACCTAGAGGTATAATTTCCTCTTACAAGGTTCGACAAGAGACTTAACTCTTTTCCAAGTTCTTTTCTCGGTCCACAATTCACACTAATAGCCTCAAATCGGTGCCGAGCAATCTGAAACTAGTCAAAGGTTGTACAAACTAATCAATATATACTCAAAAGTTGATAATTTTACTATTAGAGTAATCACCCAACCTAATTTGGAAGATTCCTAAACTTCACCCCGAGAATTTTTGTAAATAATTGTTACCCATAACCTCACGAACATAAATATATAACTTCTACTCAATTCCATAATCATTTTGAGGTCTATCTTATTTTTATCAAAACCTAGATTTTTCAACAAAATCCTATAATTTCCATAATTTACATGTTAAAATCTACCCATAATCTGTGTGTTAAACTCACGTTAAGTAGTAATTACTTACCTTACAATGCTAGTTGAAAAATCCATCTCAAAGAGCTCCAAAATTGGCTAACCCAAAGTGAAATGAGAGAAAATGAGCCTAAGTACCGATTTAAAACAAGTCTCTACTCAGGTCTTCCTCTTTCGCGATCGTGAAAATGCCCTCGCGATCGTGAAGCAAAATCTTCCCAGACCCTTGAAAAGCTTCTTCACGCTCGCGAGAAGACTCACATGAACACGATGCACTGATCCACCCTCTCATCATGAATGCGAGCCTCCTGACGTGAACGCGAAGGGAATCTGGCTAGCCCAGCCCCCTAGCCCAGGATTTCTACGCGAACGCGAATAGTGGATTACGAATGCAGAGGCCAGTGCCCAAAAGCTTCCTGATCGCGACCCTCTTATCGCGAGCGCGTAGAATAAAAACCCCTAGCCCCCTTTTCCTTCATCGCGAATGCGAGGAATCTCTGTTGCAATGACGAAAACCAGAACCAGCAGCTCAACAGTTTTAGACTTAGCTCCAGGCGGTCCGAAACACCCCCGAGCCACCCCCGACCCCGTCCAACGTCACCAACAAGTCCATAAACATAATACGGACCTGATAAAACCCACAAAACACGTAAAATAACATCGAATTAAGAATCGCACCGCAAAACCAAATTAAATCAACTTATGAACTCAAACTTTTCAACTAGCTCTAAACGCGTCGAATCTTACTTGGACAACCTAGAATGGCACCAAATTTTGCGTACAGGTCATAAATTATCATACAGATCTATTTTCAGGCTCGAAATCCCAAACATACCTCAATAACATCAAAGTCTAGTTCAAACCAAATTTAATGAACTTGAAAACCTTCAATGCGCGAAATTTCAACATTAAGTACCGAAATGCTCCCAGGTAAGCCGCAACTCAATCCGAACACATGCCCAAGTCCAAAATCATCTTACGAACCTATTGGAACCATCAAATCCGGGTTCCAGTGTCGTTTACTCAAAATGTTAACTCAAATCAAACTTTGCCATCTTAGGCCACTATTAAGGAACTAAGTGTTCTGATTTCAACCCGAACCATTTCAAACCCAAACCAACCATCCCCCCAAGTCACAAAATAGTAAAAGAAAATATAGAGAGTTTTAATTAGGTGAACTGGGATCTAGAAAGAAAAATGACCGGTCGGTTCGTTACATTCTCCATCTCTTAAATAAACGTTTGCCCTTGAATGAGTTTATAATCATACCTAGAGTGCTGAATAAGTGTGGATATCTACTTTGCGTGTCCTCCTCGGTCTCCCAAGTCGCCTCCTTGACTGGATGACCCATCCACTGGACCTTTACCTCATATATCTTATTAGACCTCAACTGGGGAACCTGCCTGTCAACAATGGCAACTAGCTCCTCCTCATAACCCAAGCTCTCATCTCTCTAGACCGTGTTGTAATCTAACATATGCGACCTGTCAGCATGTTACTTTCGCAACATAGACACATGGAAACTGGATGAACTTCCGATCGACTGGGAGGCAAAGAAATCTCATAAGAAACCTCCCCAACTCGTCTCAACACCTCAAATGTGCCAATAAACCTTGGGCTCAGCTTGCCTTTCTTCCGGAACCTCATGATACCCTTCATCGGTGAGATATTCAAGAGAACCTTCTCGCCCACCATAAATGATAATCACGCGCCTTCTGATCTACGTAACTCTTTGTCTGGACTGTTCTGTGTGAAGTCTCTCCCGAATCAACTTTACTTTCTCCAAGGCATCATTCACTAACTCAGTGCCATACAACCTAGCCTCGCCGGGCTCAAATCATCTGATAGGCGAACAACATCCCCAACCATATAATGCCTAAAATGGATCCATCTCGATGCTGGACTGATAACTATTGTTATATGTAAACTCGGCCAAGGGAAAGAATCGATCCCACTTCCCTCCGAAGTCAATCACACACGCTCTGAGCATATCCTTAAGAATCTGAACTGTTCGCTCCGACAACCTGTCAGTCTGTGGATGAAAAGCTGTGATGAATTCTATCCGGGTACCCAACTTGCTCTATACTGCTCTCCAGAAATGCGAAGTGAACTGAGGGGCTCTATCTGAAATGATGGAAACAGGCACACCATGTAACCAAATAATCTCCTGAATGTAAATCTGGGCCAATCTCTCAGAATAGTACGAAGTCATAACTGAAATAAAGTGTGTCAACTTGGTCAGCATGTCGAAAATGTTACGCCTTGCAATATTACGATAGCGTTACGCCTTGCAGTATTACTTTATGATGATGTTACACTTTGCGGTATTAAATTATGACAATGTTGCACCCTGTAGTATTGTACGTTGAATTTATCGTAAGGTAATTGGCATCAGTCCAAGAAAAAGATTATTTGGAGATTATAAGGATTATGCTATTTTAAACAAGTATTGAGTAAGTTCGTAAAGGTGAGAGGGGAAACAAGTCAAATAAAATGAATTTTCGTCAAAGTTTGGCAATTTGGGATAAAATACAGTCCAAGCTATAATACCCCGATATTTATGGACTAGTACCATACAAGGTACCATATGGACATGATAGTAGGATGTATAAAGTGTATAAAAAATAAGTAGAATTTTAAGTAATTTGAGACATTTCTTAATTATGCGGGCAATTGATTAATTATCGGGTAGCGGGATATTACCTAATTAAATTAATTGAAAACTTTGGATAAGTGTCAAGGTAAGAACGTGGCAGAAAAACCCCTTATTAATAACATGACTCTTAGTCAATTCTTAGTATGTGACATCCTAATACTTTAATCAAAAGACACCTCAACTTTAAACTTTCAAGAACAACATCCAATAACGTTACTATTCTGAGAACCATTCTTAAAAGACATTTTCAATCAAAAATGCAAACTCTTCCCTACCATTTTCAATACCAAGGCTTTGTAATAAGAAGACTCAACTTTAAACTTTCAAGAACAACATCCAATAACGTTACTATTCTGAGAACTCATTCACAAAAGACATTTTCAATCAGAAATGCAAACTCTTCCCTACCATTTTCAATACCAAGGTTTTGTAATAAGAAGAGAAGAAACGTTAGCAATCCTCCTTGCAACAAAACGATTCAAACAAGCTTTAGCAACGTAAAATTTTGCAATTCTAACGGTGTACGGTGCAACCTTTCCGAAGAATATCATACGGAATTTTTCCCTACTCCAGGTATGTTAAGGGTATCCCTTCTTTCTTTTGGCATGATATATACGATACAAACGAAACGATCAAATGCGCAATTTCCATAAATGACTCTATTCGTAGAAATACTATTGATGCTTATGTTCTTGATTCTCCATGTGTCATATTATTCTATCATCTGTTCACGGGTCTCAGAAAATATGTAAGTTGATAAATTTTATTTCATGGTATTAATCAGAGGCATAATGGTCTTATGGCGTACCGAGAGATTTTGTTATTAACGTATATCATATGTATTTCATGCATTTATACATGCACATTGACCGATGACCAGATAATATTATATACGTGTATATATGTATATATGTATATGTATATAGGATATGGTAAAAGGTTATGGCGTTATATACGCACCACCACCTGATCAGCTGGTATACGTTTATGATTTACCCACAATGGCCGAGATGATATGATAGGATGCCCTCAGAGGCTTGATGATGTTATGAACACATGTACCTATGCACGATATGACATTCATACGCATATGCATGGCACTATAAGTATTTCATGATTTACAGAGTTATCCAGACTTACAGGTTGAGTCATTTACTCTATATTTCTTCCATGTCTGTTATGTACTTATTTATGTGCCTTACATACTCGGTACATTATTTGTACTGACGTCCTTTTTTTCCTGGGGATGCTGCATTTCATGCCCGCAGGTCCCGACAGACAGGTCGAGAGCCCTCCAAGTAGGCTATCAGCTCAGCGGAAGATGTTGGTGCGCTCCATTTGCTTCGGAGTTGCTTGATTGGTTAGTATGATTTAGACGTGTATTGTTTGGTATAGATGAACTCTATTGCGACCTTTATTAAAACTATGTAATCTTAGAGACTTTTAGACAGATGATATGTACGTAAAAGATTGTATAGCCTTGTCGGCCCATGTTCAGTACACGAGTGGCTATTTTGGCCTTGTAGGCCCGTACTTAATATGTATAAGTTTTTATTCCCTCATGCTTTACTCCGGTTCATTTACCTATGATAGAATATTATGAAAGATACGTTACGTTTATACTCGGTTGAGTAAGGTACCGGGTGCCCGTCGGGGCCCATTGGCTTGGGTCGTGACAGACAATGACCCAAACGACATCAAACTTCCTCAACGTCCACGACAACACAACTACGAAGTCCATAGTGATGCGCTCCCATTTCCACTCTGGCATAACCATCTACTAATTAGGCCACTTAGTTTCTGGTGCTCATAATTAACCCGCTGGAAATTTAGGCATCTCGCTACATACTCAACTATGTTCTTCTTCATCCGCCGCTACCAATAATGATGCTTGAGGTCGTGATACATCTTCGTATCACCTGGATGAATAGAATACTGAGAACTGTGTGCCTCTTCTAGAATCTTCTCCCTCAATCCATGAAAATTAGGAACACACAGGCGACCCTGGAGTCGTAGAACGCCATACTCACCGATATTAACCTCCTAGGCACCACCCTATATCTCCATTTCTCTAACAACCATCAAGTGCGGATCAACATACTAACGAGCCTTGATCCGCTCAAATAATGAAGACTAAGGCACAACATATGCAAGAACTCGACTGGCTCTGAAATATCCAACCTCACAAGTCTGGTAGTCAAGGACTGAATGTCCAAATCCAATGGCCTCTCCTATGCTAAAATGAATTCCAAACTACCCATACTCTCGGCCTTTCTACTCAAGGCATCCGCAACCACATTTGCCTTGCCCGGATGATATAGGATAGTGATATCATAATCCTACAGTAACTCAAGACACCTGTGCTGCCTCAAATTAAGATCCCTTTGCTTAAACAAATGTTGCAAGCTGAGATGATTGGTGTAAACCTCACAGGACACCCCACAAGGATAATGCCTCCAGTTTTTGAGAGCATCAACTATCGCGGCCAACTCCAAATCATGTACGGGGTAATTCTTCTCGTGGGGCTTCAGTTGACGTGAAGCATATAAAATAACTCGCCCCTCCTATATCAATATGCAAAGACCAATGAGTGAAGTGTCACAATACATTGTATACACCCTGAATCAGAGGGCAATACTAACACTAGTGTTGTAGTCAATGCAGTCTTGAGCTTCTTGAAGCTCTCCTCAAATCATCTGACCATCTGAATGGAGCACCCTTCTGGGTCAATCTAGTCAAAGGTGTCGCAATAGACAATAATCCCTCCACAAACCAACGATAATAACCTGCTAACCTCAAGAAACTCCTGATCTCGGTCATTATGGTAGGGCGAGGCCAACTCTGATTGCCTAGATCTTCCCGGGATCTACCTTAATACTCTCACCTGATACAACATGCCCCAACAGTACTAAAGAATCCAACCAGAACTCGCACTTGGAGAACGTAGCATATACCTTTTGTTCCCGCAAGGTTTGAAGCACAAATCTCAAGTGGTGCTCGTGCTCCTCCATACTATGCGAGTAGATCAATATGGTATTTATGGAGACAATGACAAATAAGTTAAGAATGGCCTGAACACCCGGTTCATCAAATCCACAAATACCGCCGAGGCGTTGGTCAAGAAGAAGGACATTACTAGAAACTCATAGTCCCCAAATCTAGTCTAGAAAGCCGTCTTCGGAAAATCTGAAGCACAAACCTTCAGCTAATGATACCCAGATCTCAAGTCGATCTTAGAGAACACCCTGGCACCCTGCAGCTGGTCAAACAAATTATCAATATGCGACAACGAGTACTTGTTATTAATGGTGACTTTGTTCAACTGGCGGTAATAAATACACATCCACATACTCCCATCCTTCTTTTTCACAAATAATATTGGTGCACCACAAGCCGACACACTCGGCCTGACGAACCCCTTCTCTAGCAACTCCTCAAGCTATTCCTTCAACTCTTTCAGTTCCTTCAGAGCCATGCAGTACGGTGGAATAGAGATAGGCTGGGTATCTGGAGCCAAACCAATACTAAAGTCGATATCGCGATCTAGTGGCATACCTAGTAAATCAGAAGGGAACACATTAGAGATTTCCCACACTACTGACACAGAATCAATCATGGGTGTTTTTGCAGCCGTATCCGGAACATAAGCCAGATAAGCCAAATAACCATTCTCAACCATATGTCGAGCCTTCAAGAATGAGATAACCCAACTAGATGTACTGATAGATGACCCCCTCCAATCCAATCTAGGAAACTCTAGCATTACCAAGGTAGCAGTCTTGTCATGGCAATCAAGAACGACATGATACAGAGATAACCGGTCCATGCCCAGGATGACCTCAAAGTCGGTCATGTTGAGCAACAGAAGATCCGCTCTAGTCTTATATCTACAGAAAGTCACAATATAAGACCGGTAGACCTGATCCACAATATCAAAATTTCCCACTGGCTGGACACATATACAAGAGAACCTAAGGACTCACGAGAGACACTGGATCAAATAGTACCAAAACATCCCTACCGCAGATAGAAATAATACTTGTGATCACGACGTTTGAGGCTACTACATCTGGTATGTTTAGAAAAGTATAGAACCTAGATGGAGCACCACCTGACTAGCCTTCATGTCTAGGGTGACCCCTACCCACCTGCCCTCTGCCTCTGGTCGGCGGGATGACTGGTGCGGCAGCTGGTGCGGTGATCATGCGCTGATGGACCTGCCGTACTACCTTGCCCAGAAGCCTGGGGAAAAATATCCTCACATGGCCAAGCTCCCCGGACTCATAGCAACCTCTCGGTGCGGAAGATAACTAACCCTGAGTCTGAACCTGGGGACCTGAACACCCACTGGAAGAACTATGAATAGCCGGTGAATGGTAGGAGCTCTCTGGCATCGCACTGAGATAGGGGCGCACTGGAGCACCTCGAGAAGGTGACAGTGCTGAATACGTGGGCCTGCTCTACTGTCCCCTCATAAACTGACCTCTTCCTTTAGATGGAGCACCACTGAACCCTCCATAATATCAAGGCTTCTTGTCCCTCGGTTCATGCTCTCGGCCCTGCTGAAAGATACCCTCGATCCTCTGAGCTATCTCCACAACCTGCTCGTAAGGAGTCCTCATCTTAATCTCTCCGACCATAGTAACTTGGGTACTATAGTGCAAGCCCGCAATGAACCTACGCACTCTCTCTGCATCGGTGACGAGTATCATAAGTGCATGGTGATACAACTCAGAGAATCTCTCCCCATAATCGGTCATAAACATCTGACCCTGCTGGAGCTGCTCGAATGACCCCGTAACTCTTCCCTTTGAGAGGGTGGAATATATCTCTCCATAAAGAGATGTGTGAACTGGTCTCAAGTCAATGGAGGATAAACCACTGGTCTGCTGAGAAGATAGGACTTCCACCATCTACGGGTCCTACCTTCCGACTGAAATGTGGTAAGTCCACCCCGTGGGACTCTAATCCTCTCATGTTGTGCAGTCTGTACCTACAATGATCAATAAAGTTCTGGGGGTCCTCATGTCACTCACCGCCAAAGGCAGGAGGATGTAGCCTGGTCCATCTATCCAACAGCTTCCACGGCTCGCCGGCCGCGACTGGTCTAGGCTCTATCATAGTTGCTGCAATGTCACGACCCCAATCTTGCACCGTAGGATGTGGTGATGGAGCCTAGTCTCTAAGACAAGGTAAGCCTAACATACATGATGAAATAGTGGAAATAAATATAGAACTTCAAATTTAAACCAACCAGATATTATAAAAGAACTCCACAATACAGCTGACAATAACTCCCAAAATCTGGTCAAACTGATCATAATCTCTACACGAGTATACTAAAAAATCCATAGTGCATCACTATCTAAGTAAAGAGTATGCAATAGAAAACAAGGACATAGGGTGACTCCGAGGCCTGCGAACGTCGGCAGGTATACTTTGAAGTCTCTCATCTAGAAGCTCTACTCACTGGTGCCTAGCCTGGTATGAGGTACCTGGATCTGCACAAAATGATGTGCAAAAGCATAGTATGAGTACGCCACAACGGTACCCAGTAAATATAAAGCCTAACCTCGGTAGAGTAGTGTCGAGACAAGGTCAAGACACCTACTAGGATAAGGAAATTGAACAAGTATAATACATTCTAAGAATGTACACGAGGAAAATGAGGAAATAAAGAAATACAATAAGATAGACTACAACTGCATTTAAAGCAATAAGTGTAACAAGGAAGGAAAACATAGTAAGAACGTCAAAGAAACAATGCGGACAAATACAAGTGAGGTTAATGAGAGATAACAACAAGAATCACAACCGAGGTACTGCCTCGCAATCTCAATTCACAATCATAATCAAATCTTTCCTTATATCACCGCGGGAGTCTTACATTTAGTTTTGAAAATTATTTTTCCCGAAATAGCTACCCGCATTTTAGCCCACCTTATCACACCGCGTGGCTTCAAGTAGTTCATCTACTAGCAACACGCGTACCAAGCCCATCTTATCTTACCACATCGTATCAACCCCTAGCCAATACAACCTCATGCGCATCAATATCACAACATATCACAACGTGCACCTCAAGTGCCCAAATGCCACAACTTGCCAGAATAATCAACAATATCAGTATTTCCACAACAAACAACCCATGGTTACACCCACAATATATACACGAGTCTCAATAATAGCTAACTGAAACTGAATAGCTCAACAAGAATGTTATTTCAACAATTAACAACTTTGTCTCAATGTGATCACGACTTTTACAACTTCAACACCAATAACTCAACAAGAAGCTATTGCATGAAAAACAACAACTTCAAGTAACCAATTTAACAATTAAGGAAGTAACAGACAATAAGGAAATAATAACTTCAACTAAAGCATATAAGAGCAATTAACAAGTAAAAAGTGGAACAAGTGTTAACATTGCCAAATAAGGCATGTGAGGGTAGATTGTTGATACCCAATTTTACCCTCATATTTTTTAGATATACATATACTTCCAAAATAGCATTTTTGCATCATTATTTATTTTACAAGCATTTTCTATAATTTTCATGATTTTTAGAGCTTTAAATTAATTCTTGTATTTAAATTTATATAAATCTTTAGTAATTATCCCTTTAAATTATTTTGTGATGACTATTTTTCACCTATAATATATGTTTCAAATATTTTTATTTCATTTCATATAATTACATTAGCATTTTTAAGCTATTTATCTAATTTTACAATAATGACCTATATTCATACACAATTGCTCTTTACTTTATATTATTTATGTTAAAATAGCATCTTTATATTTTTATAATACTAAATAATTATTTTTAATCATTTTAGTGCATAAATAATATTTTTTTACTCATTTATTAATTATTTTATAAATTAATTTTGCTAAATTATGTATGTTCAAAGAAAAGCCCAAATTTAAATCAATTTTCGGTCCAAGAATGGCCCAATACCTTAGCCTAGAACCCCCAGCCCAAACCAGATGATCCGCTCTATTAAACCGCCCTATCTCCCTTCGATTCTGGCCATTGATCTCAGATGATCAATGGCCCATAATAAAACCATACTCACTCTTATATCCCAAACCCTAAAGACCCATTTCCTCTGCCCAGCCGCCTCATTATTCTCTTCTCTCCACCCGCCTCTGGTAAACCCTAGCCGCCATATCCTCAATCTTCTCCGATTCCAACCCAAACATGGAATCAATCCATGATTTACTTGCCTATTTTGTGATACTGTGCTATTATACGCGTGTCTATGGTGTTACTTAGTTCTTGCCCTATTTTTGGAAAGAACTACTTCTCAAGACGAGACCGATTTACCTTGATTTTCTGAAGATCTGGAAGATCTTTCATCTATATACACGCTACAATGAACGATTCTTGCATTATTGGTTCGATTCAAGGTCGTTGGACCCAACAAGGGTTTGAGATTTTCTCTTTTCCCCGACTGATCTTCGATTGCATGTGATGTTCTTTCCTTTCTTGTGTTTGACTGATGAATTTTCCTTGTTTGTTAGTTTAAATCTGCTACTATATAAAGTCCTCACCTAAATCCCCTTGAACAGACTTAGAATCTCCTAAATCACTGCTACTGTTCTCACTTTCATCTCTTTCACTCACTCACTCACTCACTCACTCTTTTACACTCGAATAGTTTCTAAAACTGTTGAATTCTGGGTCGGCTGAAAGTTAAGGCCATTAAACTACCTCCTCCGATGCAAACACTGCTCGGAGCCCATTGTCACGACCCAAATTCCCAACCTTAGGGATCGCGATAGCGCCTATCGTGAAATCAAGCAAGCCACACATTTCATTTATTAAAAGTTATTTTCAGGAAAATAACCACATTTACAACAAGTGTCTCGCTTTTATAATGAATCTACGATTTGGACATCATTAATAACATGAATAAAAGAACCCCGATCCCAGATCTAGTGTCACCAAGTCATGAGCTGCTACAACATAAGAGTGTCAAAATACAAACTGGACAACATAGTTTGAAATAATAAAAGTGCAACAGGAAGATAGAGAAGGAGAAGGCGAGGTTGCGATCGCCGGTTGCTACCTCGACGACTCCGAAAGAAACTCCGACAGCCGCTCCGCAACCACTACCGGGTCCCGATGTACCTGGATCTACACACGAGGTGCAGGGGGATAACGTGAGTACACCAACTCAGAAGTAACAAACCCAAACAATGGGCTAAGAGGTAGTGACAAACTAAACGTCAATAATTAAATCATCAGCATAGAAAATTTGGGCATGTTCACAGTTTATCAGAAAATAACAACAGAATATGCTAGATATACCTCAATATGCTCTACATGCCAACATGTTACAGTGTGAAAATGCACATAGTGCTCACAACTCTTCCACAGAAGTCCACCTAGTACTATATATGGCTCTCAGGACTAGGGAAGTTCCATCCCGGTATATGCATAAACACCGGTGACCGTAGTGATTATGTACTGAGGAAAAGGCCAGTCCAGCCCCACGAAGAAGATCCAGCTCCGGAATAAAACACTCGGACAAAATCCATGTCCAGGGACGATCTATCCCTCATAGCATCAGCTTCGGACAAGATCCATGTCCAGGGAAAATCCATCCCTCACATAACATCAGCTTCGAAAAAGATCCATGTCCAGGGAAGATCCATAACTCACATAACATCAGCCTCGGACAAGTCCATGTCCAGGGAAAATCCATCCCTCATCATCAATGCGCTCACTGGGGGTGTAAAGACTCCGGAGGGGCCCTAGTGGCCCAAACGCTATATCGAGCCAACAAAGGCATGATTTAAGTATCGTTGCGGTGTGCAGTTCGATCTCATAACTGTCTCAATAACAGTCTATCGGCCTCTCTCAATCATTACTCTCCAGTGTCACTCACATGGATCACAGATGCATCCATCAGCCCGAAACAATGATAAGTATACATATAATTAACAATACTGAGACTGAGGTATGAAGTGATATGCTATAACATGACTGAGTATATGGAATCAAATAAATCACAAAATGAGACAGTAACATGTGACCACTCGGGTCTCAGCATTTTCGGCGTGAAGCATTAATATATATAACTTATCATTATTTCTACTATGTTCGCATTATTCACGTTAATAGAAGCACAAATATCATCAGGGAATAATCGCTAAGCGGTGCCACGGGATGAACCAGGTCATAAGTCTCACAGTGCACGCCCACACGCCCGTCACTTGGCATGTGCGTCACCAATTCTAATCACATAACAAGTAGTTCAGGGTTTCGAACCCTCAGAACCAAGTTTGGAAACATTACTTACCTCAATCAAGCCAAAACTCTACTCCGCAATGACCTTGCTGCTTGAGTCGGCCAAAAATCACCCCGAATCTAACCAAAATCAGCAGTATATCATTAGTATATGCTAAAGAAGCGAAGCCCACATAAAGATTATAAAATTACATCACAAATCCTGAATTCGGCCAAACCCGGCCCCCGGGCCCACGTCTCGAAACTCGACACAAATCATAAAACTAGAACCGTTACACTACCACGAGTCCATACAAACAAAATACATCAAAATCCGACTGCAAATGACCTCTCAAATCCGTAAATCAACGTCTCAATTTTCCAAGACCTAACCCCTCAATTACACCATTAAATCCCACAAATTTCATGATTAATCAATGAAATATCAACATAAAATCGAGTATTAGGTTAAAAAATGTTACCTTAATGAGTTCCCCTTGAATCCCTGTTCAAAATCCCTCAAAAAGCTACAAACCCGTCTTAAAAAATGGTGAAGTATGAGAAAATTCGCGAAGGCTGGAATTTATATGCTCTTCCCAGGGGTTACGCACCTGCGACCCATTTTATGCGCCTGCGGTACCGCACCTGCGGTCAAGGCGCCGCTTTTGCGACTCTCACTAACTCCCTAGATTCCGCACCTGTGCCCCAGGCCTCGCACCATCGAGCCCGCAGGTGCGGTCAAACACTCCGCTTCTGCGACCTTCTCCGCTTCTATGGTCGCCTCCCGTTCCTTCAGCTATCGCACCTACGGTCCCCAATCCGCAGGTGCGGACACACCAGTAAACTAGCTCCAGCAGTAGCTTTGCTGCATTTTTCCAAGTCCAAATCTCCGCTAACCTTTCGAAATCAATCCCGAGCCCCTCGGAACCCAACCAAACATACCAACGCATCCCATAATCTCATTAAAACTTAGTCGAGCCTTCGAAACACCAAAAACAACGCAAAAACACCAAAATCACCTCCAATTCAAGCCTATGAACTTTGAAACTTCTAAATTTCACCAAGGATGCTGAAACCATCCAAAACACATCCGATTGACCTGAAAATTTGCACACATATCCAAAATGACATTACAAACCTTTTCCACACCGGACCTATTCCCCGATAGCCTATTTTCCCCAGCCGACCGGAAATCGCCAAAAGCTAACTTTTGCCAATTCAAGCCTAATTCTACACCGGACATTAAAACTTCATTCTGAACACACTCCTAAGTCCCAAATCACCTAACGAAGCTAGCCGAGCTATAAAATCCACATTCCGAGGTTGTTTACTAAATAGTCAATTTCCGGTTGACTTTTCTAACCATAAGGCCAACTTAAGAGACTAAGTGTCTCATTTCTCTCCAAAAATCGCTTCGAACCCGAGCCAACCAATCTAACACAACGTAATGAAGCTGAACCGCATATAATGAAGCAGACACGGCAGAAACATGGCTAAACTCTCAGAACGACCGACCGGATCGTTACATTCTCCTCCACTTAAACATACGTTCGTCCTCGAACGTGCCAAGAGTTATTCTCCAACACCATCAAACTGCCGCGTAGTCTACCATGCACATACTCGGGGGTGATCCCCCGTCACCCTATCCCATATAGGTTCAATAGCACAACACAGTTGAATTTTCGAAATCCAATCCTGACCCATAACACCAGGGATATGTAGGCAACTCAAGAACCAGGGTTTGACCCCCATTTTTTTCAAATCACACCACCCCTCACTTAATTCAGCCAAAATTGGTCATCATTTCCTTTAGCCGACAACTCATTCATCATCCCCAGGTAAAAAAGGCAGCTGTTGATACCCAATTTTGCTCTCATATTTTTTAGATATAAATATACTTCCAAAATAGCATTTTTGCATCATTATTTAGTTTACAAGCATTTTCTATAATTTTCATGATTTTTAGAGCTTTAAATTAATTTTCTTGTATTAAAAATTATATAAATATTTAGTAATTATCACTTTAAATTATTTTGTGATGACTTAGTTATCTAAAATTATTATTTGCACCTATAATATATGTTTCAAATTTTTTTATTTCATTTCATAAAATTACATTAACATTTGTAAGCTATTTATCTAATTTTGTAATAACGAACTATATTCATACACAATATCTCTTTATTTTATGTTATTTGTGTCAAAATAGCATCTTTATATTTTTATAATACTAAATCATTATTTTAAATCATTTTAGTGCATAAAAAATATTTTTTTACTCATTTACTACATATTTTATAAATTATTTTGCTAAATTATGTATGTTTAAAGAATAGCCCAATTTAAAATCAATTTTCGGACCAAGAATGGCCCGATACCTTAGCCCAGAAACCCCATCCCAAACCAGATGACCTGCTCTCTTAAATCGCCCTATCTCCCTTCGATCCTGGCCGTTGATCTCAGATGATCAACAACCCATAATAAAACCCTGCTCCCTCTTATATCCCAAACCTAAACCCTAAAGACCCATTTCCCCTTCCCAACCACCTCATTATTCTCTCATCTCTCCACCCACCTCTGGTACACCCGAGCCGCCATATCCCCAATCTTCTCTGATTCCAGCCCATACATGGAATCAATCCATGATTACTTACCTATTTTGTGATACTCTGCTATTATACGCGTGGCTATGGTGTTACTTAGTTCTTGTCCTATTTTTGGCAAGAACTACTTCTCAAGAACGAGACCGATTTACCTTGCTTTCCTGAAGATCTGGACGATCTTTCATCTATATACACGCTACAATGAACAATTCTTGCATTATTGGTTCGATTCAAGGCCCTTGGACCCAACTAGGGTTTGAGATTTTCCCTTTTCCCCTACTGATTTTCGATGGCATGTGATGTTCTTTCCTTTATTGTGTTTGACTGAAGAATTTTACTTTTTTGTTCGTTTAAATCTGCATCAATATAAACCCCTCCCCTAAATCCCCTTAAACAAACTTTGGATCTCCTAAATCACAACTACTGTTATCACTATTCATCTCTTTCACTCACTCACTCACTCTGTTACACTTGAATACTCTCTAAAACTGTTGAATTCTGGGCCGGCTGAATGCCAAGGCCATTAAACGACCTCCTCCGGTGCAAGCATTGCTCGAAGCCCATTCTCGAGGCTGTTGCGAAATCTGAAGCATTGGAGACCTGGGGTTTTAGCTATTACGCTCTTTATTACTCTTTTGATTTGACTACTGGTTAGTGCTTTAAACCCTTGCAACATTAAATTTCTTTCTTTCTTTCTGCATACCTATATGAGTTTGAATTACGTGAACATGATTTAATTGTGAATCCCTAATATCGCGCTATTATGATAATTCTCAATACTCCTTTGTCATTCTATGATAGTTGAACGCATGATATAGTTTACTGCTTTGTCCTTAGCTTGTGTTAGGCTAATATATATTCCTCACTATGGTTTGCACTTCTATGTTGATTCTTTATTTTTTCTGGAATGAGTTCTGTACCTCTAGCATTTGAATATGTTCAATTTTGAGCTTCAATGCAAGTCCATTTTGATATGAATCTGACTACTGTGACCATATGTTGTTAGTTATAGAATTTCTGCATATTTTGTTTTGGATACCACCACAACTCTATGGAAGCCACACCCACTTTGAATGAATCCTTTAGTGCTAAGTCCTGTGTCTTCTTGACTGCTCTTTGTATACTAGTCCCAACTGTATGGTATACTGCTTTAAAGTTTTCTCTAAACATGTTTTCTTGATATCCTGATTTTTATGATAAACACTCCATTTTTCTATCGACTATGGTCTTGGTTATATGCTAATATGTTTCCTCAGTATGTCTTTGGTTCATTTTCTACCAAGTCCTTTCAGTGATTGTCACAATGTGTGTCCCCCATCTTGTCTAAATATTGATTAACATGGCACTAGGATATATACTTAACTTAATTTGGATCTTTAGGTCTCAAGTAGCTTGGC
The DNA here is from genome assembly GCA_005239505.1 of Nicotiana paniculata. NCBI lineage: Eukaryota > Viridiplantae > Streptophyta > Magnoliopsida > Solanales > Solanaceae > Nicotiana > Nicotiana paniculata. Next base: position 40,210 of record MDKI01213943.1, on the reverse strand, counting down.
ATCATGCATCTATACATGATAATTTATGTATACCTGCAAACCTATTTCTTCTCCTAATTCTTTCAATATGAGGTTGTCTATGTGGTACTTTCCTATGTGTGAAATCCTGCCGAACCTACTGGCTTGTTTGACTAGTTTCTATGTATGATCAACTTGGTGTATCGCTTAATTTCTGTCCTTCCATCACTATCCATTCTCCATACTTGCTACTCATGCTATTCTGAATTCTCATTCTTAGCTGTTTGAAAGCCAAGGCTATTTAGGTTCTATTATTGGCCTCCCTAGTGTAAGCACTGCTCGAGGTCCAATCGAGGCCCTTGTGAACTCTGACACGCTAGGGCTTGGTCCTTAATCACTCCCTCAACCTCCAAAACTATTCCTATTATTCCACTTCCCCTGTCATGTACTGTGTATTTTAGTTGGTTATTTCAAGTGGTGGAATACTTGGTGCTGTGGTTAAGTAAATCGGTTTGGACTCTTGTATGGACCTTGAGTCGTGTATTGAATGTGGCTCTTTGTTGAAGGCCTGGGTAGACGCTGTGTAAGATATATTGAAGGCCCAAGCAATGTTTGGGTATTCATTTTTATTTTTATTGGGCCTACTGTGGGCCTGTTCACTGTTATGTAACTTTTTTGCTTTACTCATTATTGGGCATGTAATAATCTTTGTATAAACAATTGGAGTTTTTAGTAAAAGGGAATGGAGTAGATTTTAATATTTACATGCGAAGGGTAAATAACATGCCTATAAGTCTTAAGAATGCTATATGTGTCGTTCACTCTGTATGCACAATGTGGAAATTATGCCATTAGGAGAAGCACACACTCCCATTGCTTGTCTACTAATAAAGCAAGCTCAAATGCTTCATTTATCCTTGTTTATACATATTATTAGAAAAACTGCCCATAGAAAATAAATATCATTGAACTTTTCTTCAATTTGTATTACTGCAACATATCCACTAGAGATCATGCCTATAGGATTTCAATCATTTCATTTGTTATTGTATCACACTATTCACCTAGAAAACATGCCTATAAGGTTGAAGTATAACAATAAAATCGGTTCCAGGTGCTAATCATTAGAGATCCCGTCTATAGGATACCACTATTCGCCTTAATAACTGTTAATGATGCCTCTCTCAACATGGTATGTTGTTTACTTAGGTCATTATCAAAAGCATGACTAATTATGGGTTTCTCCTAATGGATTCGTCTGCCTTTACTACATAAATCCCTTAGACACAAAATCTACATGATTAATAACTGGAAACCTGCAATTTCAATAATCAATATGCGAAAATCATATAATCTCGTCTATGAGAAACCTTGGCCTCTGAAACTGCTTGCATGCCTTGATGCCTTATCACCTATAAATCATGTTTATAGGAATTTAAGTTCCTTAATTCTGAATTGATTAACATAAAATTTGTCTTGCGTGCATTTGTTGCTTAAGTATGGAGGCAAACTTGAGCCTTAACTGTCTATATGTGAAGTCCAATGTGTTTTTGTATGTCGCCTAGGACATTTGTGAGCAGCCTAGGTGAGGTCTAGAACCACCCAATATAGAGGTCTATACCTCCTGGACCATAGGTATGGGACGAGTAGTGCACACATAGGGTATGACTTATAATTGAATTAGAACGCTTTTAGGTAATAACTTTAACATTGTCATCGGGTAGCAGGAGATGATATTCTGTGACCGCTGAATAATATGAGTAACACCCCGTCTCGAGGGAGTTAAAAATTATTATTTATGTTTTACGGGGTGATCCTTTAGGTTAAAGAACTTAGGACCCCCATCTTATTTCTCTTTTGTTTGAATCAAGTTGTTGTACTCATCTATTCAAAAATCCTTTTTCTCAAACTTTGTGCTCTCTCTCTCTCTCTTTGTTTATCTGACTAATTCATATAATTCAAGTTCGGCCGGGACCCACAGTTGTGGACCTTTAAGAGTGCCTAACACCTTCTCTAGGTCATTTGCAAATAGGTGCCCTAACGCACCTTAAAAATTGTTAGGTGGCGACTCTCCTCTTTTAGTACCTCCTTAAAAGAGTTGTCACATGTCAAAACCCGATTTCGTGAGAAAAAAAGGGCGCGACATAGATCAATACATGTAAGGGTAGATTAGAAATCAAATTTTAACATGCTATGACAATTTAATTAAAGTCACGAAAAGAGTCCAAATAGCCTAAACCGGTCAAATACCACATATAGCCCGTGTACCCACTCGTCACCTTGCGTACACAGTTTTCACATATAACAAATAGCACAATCAACTCAAATTCTAAGGGGTAATTCCTCCCACATAAAGTTATGCAAGATACTTACCTCAAACAAGCTAACTCATTCCACTAGTAAGCCTTTTCCGTAAATATCCAACTTCGAACGACTTGAATCTAAACAAAATAACTTTATACCATAAATACTAAACAATAGGAAACTATTTCGGATAATAAAGTTACAAATCTGAACACCCATTCAATAATAGTCCAACCATACTAAAATTATTCAATTATGACTTCAAATCGACCTTCAAATCCTCAAAATATGGCTTAGGAAGTTTTCACAAATTTTCCCAAATTTTTCAACTCAAAACACTAATTAAATGGTAAAATCAATGATACATTCATGTATAATAACCAAATCTGAGTAAAAATCACTTACCCCGATCAACTCCTTGAAAATCTCTTCTACAATCCTAGAATCGAGGTCTATAACTCAAAAGATGAAAATGGAACAAAACCTTTGATTTGGAAATCAAATATCTCCTGCACAGTTATTACCTACGTGATCGCGGAGAAAAAATTACACTAGCTTACAAAATCCTCATACGCGTTCGCGAGACTCCAGTTGCGATTGCGATGACTAGTGGTCTCCAAGTTAAGCGATAACGGTCATGGCCACACAAACGCGATGAACAACGTGTGCCTTCCCATAGCCTCTCCTTCCTTCTTCGCGATTGCGATACTTTAATCGCGTTTGCAGTGCACAACATTCCAACCTTCCACGGACGCGTCCTCATTTATGCAATCGCAAAGAGCATATTCCCATCTGCCAACAAAGACCCTACACGATCGTGGGTGAATCTTCGCGAATGCAGTGAGGGAAACCAGGCACACACAAAACCAACAATCTCAATACATGAACAAATGGTCTGAACTCAATCCAAAACACACCCTGTATCCCCGAGACCCCATCCGAACATACCAACAAGTCCTAAAACACGATAAAAACTCGCTCAAAGCCTCAAATCACATCAAACAATAGAAAAACCATGAATCACACATCGATTCAAACGTAATGAACTAATGAACTTCCAACTTATAAAACTAATGTCGAAACATATCAAACCAACTCCAGATGACCTCAAACTTTGCACACAAGTCACAAATGATACAAAAAACTTATTTCAACTTCCGAAATCAAAATCCGGACCCGAGATCAACAAAGTCAACTCTCGGTAAAACTTCTTAATCTTCCCAAAGCTTCAACTTTCCAACATTCGCCAATTCAAGCCAAAACGGCCTATAAACCCCCAAATCAATATCCGAACATACGCCTGAGTCCAAAATTACCGTATGAAGCTATCAGAACCATCAAAATTCCATTCCGAAATTGTCTACCTAAAAGTAAAACTCCGGTCAACTCTTTCAGCTTAAGCTTTCAACTTTGGGACTAAGTGTCACAATTCACTGCGAATCTCACCCAAAACCAAAACAACCACCCCGACAAGTCACATAACCATAATATAACATAGAGGAGGAAATAAATAGGGGAACGAGGCTAATATACTCAAAATGACCGACCGGGTCGTTACATTCTCCCCCTTTTTATTACATCCTCCCCCTCTTAAAACAAACATTCGTCCTCGAACAAGTATATATGTTACACCTCATGTTTTCATATGTGAGAGTACGTTGTAAGTCAACTGATGTAAGCTCAGAAATAAGATCATATTTGAAAGTACTTAAAGTAAATTAATCATGTTACCACGGAGGTTACAAATATTTAAGATCATGAATAACAAGTACCAAGAGGGTTGGAAGGCTTAGAAGCTAAACCAATTGAAGAAAATAAGTTTTGTTAAAAGTTGACAAGTTGGGAATGTTATAACATTTACTTTTTGGGTGAGACTAGGGTGCTCAAAATGGGTGCTCAAAATAATAAGGAGGTTATGTTATGAGTTATTTTTGTCTTATGATATTCGTGTGTTATGTTTTGAAGTCAAGCGAGTTGTTGAAGAAAAGTGTGCGAAGATCATCACAAGTTACATTCATAAATATGCTGAAAATTAGGTCAAATGTATATGAGCATTTATACCAATATACTTGGAATTAGGAGATGATATACCTACCAAATTGATATCTACGAGTCTAGTTTTTAACGCATTAAACCATTTCTCGATACGACATCGGAGTAGAGGGATATGTGCAGTTTGATATTATGAGGTATTTTTGGGACATATTATATACTAAAATGAAGGTCTTGGAATGTAGTTTCTAATGCTCTTAATTGTTCATTCATACTACATCCGATAAAAATATATAAGCGTCGTAAGAAGGGCCAATGCTAGGGTGCCAAGCTAGCACCTCTTTCACTTTTCAAAAGTGGATATATATATATATATATATATATATATATATATATATATATATATATATATATATATATATATATATATATATATAGGATTTTAAATATATATATATATCCATATATATAGGATTTTAAATCATCTTTCTCTTGATTTTTCATAGAACACAACCAGCGAACCCCCAAAAACTTACCCTTAAGCTCTCTACAAGGGTTCCAAAGAAGATTAACATACCAGGTACGAAATCAAGAAGATTAACGATCCCTATGACGTAAGTATCGCTATATCGCCTCTTTTTTTTGTAGTTTAAGTTTTGGAAGGTACTTCATAGTTAAGAAAACTCCTAATTTCGGTATTTAAGCTTTTAAACAACAAGGAAGGTTGATAAATCCTTTTCGTAATAGTTAGAACTCACGGGACGGTGATTGGAAGCCGTTAGTTCAATTTATTTCACTTTTAGTGGACTGTTTTGCAGTCCACTCATGTTGGCCTCTTGTGCTGATGTTTTATGGAGTTTTGGAGGATAAAAGGTGTGTAGAAATTCCACATAAGTACGGAATGTTGGGCTGGTCGTTCATCATTACATTTTTAGGTTGTTTCACACTACTTTGGTTTTCGTTTTATGTATCAAGTGATTAGGGTGTGTGGGCTATTTTGTGGTATATTGTGTAAGAGATAAGGTTGGAAAATGATGAATACATGTTGTTATTGTTGTGTTCTTGTTGTTTTTTGTATATGGTACTAGAGGAGGGCCTTGTTACAAGGGAGATGCTGCCCAAATTTGCGTAAACGAGCTACTAGTTTATGTTGCAGATTTAGCCTTTACTCAACACTGATTTTGAATCTCCTTATGCTGTGGTAGTTGTTTGAAGAATTTCTTGGAAGGTATTAAGGAAACACAGAGTTAAGGTATGTTAATTCTAAACCCTTCCTTCGTTTTAGCATGATCTCGTAAATACATGTGTTTGATAACGAGGCATAAAGAGACCTTCGTACTCTCGAATTTATGTACATTATCCTAGTCTCATAAGTCATAGCATTCTCCCTTATCGTGACTTTGTATTCAGCTTAATATTGTCTTCTTTCATCCAAGAGAGCAGAGAGTCTATATATATATATATATATATATATATATATATATATATATATATATATATATATATATATATATATATATATATATATATATATACGGTATTATAGTATTTTCACCATCATCGAGCTATAATCGATGGCAGGCCCCTATTGGGCAACCTCTGATCAGATGGTAAGTTATATATCGAGCCTATTGTGGCGGAGCGCCTATGTGAGAGCGCAGAATGGCCGAGATACAGAGCATAGTATGGCCGAGCTCCTATTAGAGAGCCTACTACGGCAAAGAAATTACATATACCGAGCCTTATAGGGTCGGGCATCTATTTTACTTACTATATTGAGAGAGATGAGTCAGTATCAACAGGTAAGTATATCTTCAGTTATAGTTTTCTCTCATGTACTTTCAAGTATCATATTATCAATTCAGTTTAAACTTTCAGTTATTCTGTTGCCTTACATACTTGGTACATTATTTCATACTGACGTCCCTTTTGCTGGGGACGCAACATTTCATGCCTGCATGTCCTGATTGGCAGCTGGATAGACGTTCCTAGTAGGCAAAGTCAAACATCAACTTGGTTGGTAAGCCTACTTCCTCGAAGTTACTAGGTATATATCTTAGAGTCCATTTTATATATACAGATTTGATGGGTAAGTCGAGGCCATGTCCCAACCATGATACAATTCAGTTATTCCTAGACGCTTGTAAGATGAGTCCTTTACATTTTTAAATATCAGTATTTTGGCTTTCCCAGCCTTATGTAGATGTTTAGTTTGGTATTGCTGGTTGTAGATGTTATTTTCAGATGATTCAGAATATGGCCTCATCGGCCAAAGTTGAGGGTTACCCCTCTAGAGCTCACAGTTATAGAGTGGTACGCTCGGGCCGATTATGGCACCGGATGCCATCTGCACCTCTTCAGGTTTGGGGTGTAACTTGGTATCAAAGCAGTTCTATCCTAGGGAGTCTACAAGCCGTGTCTAGTAGAGTCTTGTTTATGGATGTGTTATGCACCACACTTATAAGCAGGAGGCTACAAGGCATTTAGGACTTTCACTCTTTCTTCTTACTCTAGATCGTGTGGTAGAGCTCAGTTGTAAGATTCAAATTCCTAACTTTTATTTTATCCATAATACAATGATACCTATATACAAAAAGGTATTTGGGAGATTGAATGTGGTTGTAGAAGAGTTGAGTAAGAAGAACTCGATTTTGCATCATGCTTATGATGAGTAAATGTGAGGTCTTCAGCAAATCATGTGTGTACTAAGACGTGTAAGATTCTTGATAAGAAACCCTAAGGAATGAATATCTATCCACCTTTATGGTAAAAAGCAATAAGAGAATCAGAAGGTAGACACAACTTTCAACAAGTAAAAGAAGCAAGGTGAGAAGGATACGTGGTACCCAGTTAGTGAAGATTATCAATATTTCCAATTCAGGCAGAGAAATATAGGCATTCTGAGTTACTTTTCAAAGTAACAGAGATATATACAATTGGCCACATCCATCTCAGTTATGCCTTATGGAACCTAAGATTTATTGTTTAAGGGAAAGATGGACATCAGGATCTAGCTGGGGTTAGAGTAACCCAAAATGGTGAATGGATAGTTATTATTAGCTAAAGTTTTTGAAGGATAGTGCAAACGTGGTAATAGATCTCCTTTTGAGACACCCAGATGGTGCACTCTAGAATAGAACAGTCAGATATCAATACTAGAATGTTTAGAAATTTCAGAAGACATGCAGTGGAATCCTAGAAAGTATAAATATTTGCCTTAGTATGGCTCCCGTCCTTAGTCAAGTGGGAATGTTAGGTGATCCGAAGAGCCAGTAGATGGAGCAAAGGGAGCTAAAAGAGAAAGAATATTTTGTTGAAGTTTTCAAAATAAGGAAATAGATAGAGATATTAGTAGGAGAATAAGAAGAGAGCAAATGATGTATTATGAGTAAGATGTGATAAGTTGGTGATAACGGTAATTCAAAATATGAAAAGATGACCGAGTCTATAGCCAAGTGAAGGAAAAGACAACAGGTGACAGGCCTTGAGACCATAAAGAGTATAAGCCATAAAGTGATATCCTTATTTTGAGAAATGATTTGGTGATTCCAACATGATTACTGGAAGGCTAAGTTAGACCTTCGAAATAATAGAAATTAGTATGGTCTAGTAAACTAGAAAAAAAAATTGAACATGATTTAGAATAGTCGGCATCATCAAAATTTCATAGATCACGTTCCAGCAATAATATAATGGACAACGGAAGAATAACCACTAAAGGTCATTCAGGAAGACGCTTCCCTAAAGCAAGCACTATGAGAAGAATTAAGCTTAAGGGACTAAGTGTGCCAGTTACACTATGTGTCACCCTCGTGCATGAGAAATTCAGTTGCTCGGGGCACAGAAGGGTTACCACAAGGCGATTAAGAGTCAGTAAAGACGTGAAAAGACGTCGAAGATGAAGAGGTAAAATATTTTTAAGTAAATCTTCATAGCATTAAATGTTAATACGTCCCTAAAGGGGAGAAGATGGTGTGATAACGTATTAAGTCGAAGTTAAGTCATTTAGTTAACTATGAAATAGTAAAGGAATAATGCATTAAAATGGCAAGGAATGATATTAAATTTATTCAGATCGTACAGATATGCTACGACTCCAGATCATTATACAAGCACGATGCCGGGGGGAGGCAGTAAGGGTTCCTGACCAGGATGTTATTGATAAATAAGTGTGAATGGACAGTTGATACATTAGGAGCTAGTGCAAAAGTCAAGTTAAGACAAAAGACATAACCCAAGAGAGGTAACACATAATATAGATATGAGCATGGAGACGAGTGATTAATAGTTGATGCAGGTAGAGCCTATTTATGGCTAGACAAAATGTCTCAGATAAATCAGCAAATCATGCAAGATAAACGTAGCGAAACCCAACACAGGAAATTCAGTGTCACATATATGACATTGTAATCCTTGAGAAATATTCAGATAGGAGTTGGGTAGTTAAAGGTACTGTATAAGTATTATGGAAATAAAAGAGGGTGCCACTGGGATATAGTCAAAATTTCAGTTCAGAAGTAACTCGACGAGCACAAGGGCGCATAGGCTGGTGACCAAGGGTAATTATAGGCGAGTACGTACATTAAATTTTTTATCGGGTATACGATGTAAAAAGCTCCCATCTTTACATGAATCAGACGATCTTCCCTAAGTGATACAACGAAAGACTAGCTGAGGATATAAGGAAGATGGCTTCAACATAAGCATAGTGACCTAAAGAAGAAATGATCTTGGAACAACAATCTCACTACAACATTGCATACACTCCATAATAAAGTGGCACATATCGTGACCAATGAACGAGTAGTAAAATCAAAAGTAATATTTGAGATCATATGAGTTGCACGAAATTCCAATAGGTGTGGTCATTAAGAAAAGACAAGTATTCATGCAACAAGTGGCAGAACGACTAGGAGAATAAATTGCTTACTTTTAAAGAAACGTGAGAAGGCACAAAAGGAATTATTCGATCTACGACCCCGAGTTAGTTAAGTTATGACTGCACTCAATATTTTGGAGTACTATCCTTACAACATATATGTTAACATTCATACAGTTATGGGAGACTTTGGTATAGGTTAAAAGAAAGAACTGAGTCCACGTTACAGACAAGGGCCTGAATTGTTAGAAGGTTACATCATGGATGTTCCATAGCGTCTATGAAAGGCTAAAGTAATAACTAATACCCTGAGACATAGATCGAAATATAGGGTAAGCCTACATAAAGGCTGAGAGAGAAGAGGAATCTAAAAAGTTAATCAGCTAAGTAAATCAGGAGTCTGATTACTAGACCAAGATACTTATAGAAATCGTGATTGAGAACATTGCAGAATCACCCTTAATATCAGAGGTACAATAGAGATAGTATAACAGTCATATTCTATAAGGTCTCTACAATAAATCCAGTTAAAAAATTACCAGCCTCATAAGGAGTAAGTTTGAAGCTCCCGCCAGATTGTGTACGCATCAGAGGTGCAAGTTTATTGTAGAGCTTCAAGTTGTGGATGTGAATTCTACCTATGTGGAAGGGAGGTTATGAAAGAGATAGAATATATGATGCGAGATTAAAAACTAAGTAAGCTAAAGGTTAAGAAGGTACGAGATGCTCAAGTGTAGAAGGTTGTGAATAGTCCATACTTAAGATAGAGGCTTAGAAGCGCCGTGATTCAGTATCCACAAATGATAGTGGTGTTGTCAGTGAAATATCTTATATCATATGGTTTACAAGTATCGAGAGGTCTAGTTAAGAGTGTAATAAGAGTTAGATATGATTCGATGTCTAGCTTGAAGTTCCAGATAACATAAGGAAATCTATGGTGCTAGCAAGTTAAAGGAAGGTTGCGAGTAGTATAAATAGATATGCGTAGGTCGCAAACTAAAATATACTATAGTGACAAGGTTTTAGGTAGACAAGAGTAAGGATAAGAAAAGGTGAGTAAGAAGGTAACGAGAATAATTAAGTCCTCGAGATTAAACCCATCAAAACAAGAGAGATGATGGTTTCTGTAAGTTATAAATATCTCAGTATAAATTTAATGAACTAAAAGGAGTTTAAGACTAGGGGCATATACAAAATATGGAATGCTACCCCGATAGTAGAGTGAGAGTGTGATTGTGATAAATGTTAAGAGGATGACATTTAGGCTTTCGATTGAGTAATTATTCATAGAGAAGGAATTTCATAAATTACATGAGATTAGAATACCCATCATAAGATAAATCACATTGGAGTGTGATAAAATACGGAATTGAAGTATAGTATTATCCCTAGGTGGATCAAGAAAATCACTTCGGACGTTCCCCGATGAGACGTGAGCCCTAGTGACAATTTGTTACGTAAGATTTTAAGTTATCAATGGTGGATTATTGATCAACATTAAGCTGGATCAACAATAGATGGATAAAAGTCCTAAAATATGAGATGCGATTAAGATGTCATTCTTAAGATTAATAGTAATGAGGAAGCATTAATGGATTAAGATTTATACATATAGGATAAGCAGCGAGAGAGTAACCTGGAATTGGGTAGTGGACCTTGGTAATAATAAATCAAAGTAAGTGTTGTGGTATAGTATAAGCTACCTAGATATAGTAAAGCCATAAGCATAGCTAACCGAGTCTATGAAACAAGATATAGTAATAGTCGTAAGTTCAAAAAATACCGAGTGAAGAACTTCAGTACACCTATAGATACCTAGAGGGACAGCTTGCCATAGTTTTGTATATATTCACAAAGTAAGGCCTAGAAATTGGCTAAAAGCCGGAGGAAGTAGAAGAGAAGAGTTGCATAGGAGCTCGTACAAGGACAAAGTCGTACAGGATGCATGAGAGAAGGTAGAAACAATTACGAGATTGGAAGAATTCCGATCATATGTCATGGCGTGAGAAAGAGGCCTAAAGGGGGAATGCCCTGGCCTTTAGATTAATTCATAGAATAGTAACCTAGAGGGAAAGAAAATAATTAAGGTATTCGTAAAAGCTATAAGTTATGAGACTGATAAGTGCATCAGTCAACATTCAAGGATGAATGGTCCAAAGGAGGGAATAATGTTACACCCCATGTTTTCGTACGTGAGAGTATGACGTAAGTCAACTGATGCAAGCTAAAAAATGAGATCATCTTTGAAAGTACATAAAGTAAGTTAATAATTTTAACATGTAGGTTACAAAAATTTAATATCATGAATAAAAAATACCAAGAGGTTTGGAAGGCTTAGAAGCTAAACCAATCAAAGAAAATAAGTTTCGTCGAAAGTCGGCAAATTGGGAATGTTATAACATGTACTTTTGGGGTGAGACTACTGCTCAAAATGATAAGGAGGTTATGTTATGATTTATTTTTCTCTTATTATATTCGTGTGTTATGTTTTGAAGTCAAGCAAATTGTGGAACAAAAGTTGGCGAAGATCATCACAAGTTACATTCATAAATATCCTGAAAATTAGGTCAAATGTAGCTGAGCATTTATCCCAATATACTTGGAATTAGGGAATGATCTGCCTATCAGATTCAATTTATATGCATTTAGTTTCTAATTCATTAAACCGTTCATCAATACGACATCGGAGTAGATGGATATGTGCAGTTTCACGAGACTGCACAAACTGCATAGGTGGCAAGTAGGTGTGCCACTGAAGATTTTTGAGCAATACATTTCGTGTGCTATATGAGGTATTTTTGGTACATATTATATACCAAATTAAAGTTATTGGAATGCAGGTTCTAACTTTCTTAACCGTTTGTTCATACGACTTTAGGATAAAAAGATATCATCGTAGGAAGAAGGGCTAACGCTAGGGTGCCAAGCTAGCACCTCTTTGACTTTTCAAAAGTGGATATATATATAGGGTTTTAAATCTTCTTTATATTCATTTTTAATATAACACGACCAGATAACCTCCAATAACTTATCCTTAATATCTCTAAAAGGGTTCCGAAGAAGATTAACATACCGGGTATGAAATCAAGAAACGATAACATTAGAACGATCGCTACGATGTAAGTATCACTATATCGCCTCTCTTTTTCTTTGTAGTTTGAGTTTTGTAAGTTAATTCATAGTTAATAAATGTCATAACTTCTGTATTTATGCTTTTAAATATCAAGGAAGGTTGATAAATAATTTTCCTAATAGTTAGAACTCACGGGACGGTGATTAGAAGCCGTGAGTTCGATTTATTTCACTTATAGTGGACTATTTTGTAGTCTACTCGTATTGGCCTCTTATAATGATGTTTGATGGATTTTTAGAGGATAAAAGGTGTGGGGAAATACCACATAATTACAGAATGGTTGGCTGGTCGTTCTTCATTACAGTTTTTAGGTTGCTTAACTACTTTGGTTGTCGTTTTATGTATCAAGTGATTAGGGAGTGTGGGTTGTTTTGTGGTATATTATGTTTGAGATAAGGTTGGAAAATGATGCATACATGTTTTTATTGTTGTATTCTTGTCGTTGGTTGTATATAGTATTAGAGGAGGGCCTTGTTACAAAGGAGATATTGCCCAAATTTACGTAAACGAGCTACTAATACTGATTTTGAATCTCCTTATGCTATGGTAGACTGAGTTGAGTTGTTTGAAGAATTTCTTGGAAGGTATTAAGAACTCACGGAGTTAAGGTATGTTAAGTTTAAACCCTTCCTTCATTTTGGCATGATCTCGTAACCACATATGTTTGATAACGAGGCATAAGGGGAAGTACATACTCCCAGTTATGTACATTATCCTAGTCTTATAAGTTACATTATTCTCGCTTATAGGGACTTTATATTCATTTTAATATTGTCTACTTTCATCCAGGAGAGAAGAGAGTATACATATACAATATTACAGTATTTTCACCACCATCGAGCTATAATTGATGGGCAGACCCCTGTTGGGAAACACAACCTATGATTAGATGGTAAGTTATATACCGAGCCTACTGTGGGGGAGTGCCTATGAGCGAGCCCAAAATGGCCGATATACAGAGCCTGGTATGGACGAGTGCCTATGAGCGAGTGTCACGACCCGATTTACCCTTCGAAAGGCATCGTGACAGCACCTAGTCTCTATGACTAGATAAGCGTAATTGCGGAAAACACATGTTAAATAGAAGCAATAAAATAAAGGTGAAATAAGTGAATCTACAATGAAACATCGCCACTTGGCGTGTACAAAATACATTTTTTCCCAAAACCCGGAATATCACTTTAGTCACAAGCTCTGTGTCCAAATATCTCTATACAACGAGATGGAATTTACATGGAAAAGAAATCTATCTAAATATGGAGTGGAAGGTGACTCGAAGGACTCTGTGGATGCGGCAAAATTACCTTTCGGTTTCCTAGAACCTGCTGCTCGGACCCCAAGCCACAAAACTGAGTGCTAGTACCTGGATTTGCGAAAAACATGTGCAGGAAAGGGCATGAGTACACCACAAATTGGTACCCAGTAAGTTAAGTGCCAAGCCTAACCCATCTCGAGTACTGACGAGGTCAGGTTAAGGCTCTATTTTTATAGTAAAAACAGTTTAAAATTTGAACAGAGAGATATAATAAGCTGAGGAAAATCAGTAGAAACAATGAGAAAAAAAAGGAAATGATAACATGGAGCCCTCGGCTCAGCACAACATATATCACAGTAACAAATATGCAATGCAGTACAGGGGGAAAGCTCCCGGAATCTCGTCCGTATTCCCAATTTAAATATGCAATGTAGTACATGGGGAAAGCTCCCGGAATCTCATCTGTAGTCCCAATTTAAATATGCTATGCAGTACATGGGAAAAACTCTCGGAATCTCGTCCGTTGTCCCAATTAAAGTATGCAATGCAGTACAGGGGGAAAGCACCCGGAATCTCGTCCGTAGTCCCAATTTAAATATGCAATGCAGTACAGGGGGAAAGATCTCGGAATTTTGTCTGTAGTCCCAATTTAAATATGCAATGCAGTACAGGGGGAAAGCTCCCGGAATCTCGTCCGTAGTCCCAATTTAAATATGCAATGCAGTACAGAGGGAAAGCTCCCAGAATCTCGTCCGTAGTCCCAATTTAAATATGCAATGCAGTACAAATATAGGATACAATTTTTATTTAAAACAGTTCAGGAAAATCACAGGCAAAAATATGGATAGAACTACCTAAAATGGTACAAATAGTAATAACTAGGGGAAGTTCAGGTAAAAGAGGCAGACCTGCTACTTCCTAATCTAAACCACATAGCTAATACATGAGACAGTGAAATAGGAATGAAACGATTTAAGTCATGGAGGGAAAAAATGGAGTTTTAGCAATAATGTCCCGCGTACGTACTCGTCACCTCACGTACACGGCTCCCAAACAGCGTAAAAATAGTATTAAAATATCCTAACGGGAAGCCCCCAACACAAATTTACGCAAGCCACTTACCTCGAATGCGCTACTCAACTCAAAACCACGCTCTTTCCACGAGTATCCGACTCCGAATGGCCCAAATCTATTCAATTCGATTGCATAATGTAAATATCACCTTAAGGAATCAAAATAGCAAATAAGTTCGAGGCTAATACGCGAAATTAGGAAAATCGCCCAAAATGTCCCTCGGGCCCACGTCTCGGAATCGAATGAAAGTTACAAATTTAGAACAACCATTCAATCACGAACTCACTCGAACAAGAATCAGCGAATACCGATGTGAAAATCCTATTAAATCTCGGATTTCTAATTGGGGAAACTTCTTCCCATTAGTATGATTTTCACCTAAATTCCTTGATTGCATGGAAGAAATTGCTATAGATTAATGATATACAAAGGAAATAAGGTTAGGAATTGTTAGCTATGAAGCCTTTCCTCAAAACCCACTCCAAATCGCTTACACCCGAGCTCTAAGTTGTTTTAGAAGATATGAAATTCCTAGCCCTCGAAATGGATATAAACTGCCCAGCAATTTCCGCACATGCGCACCTTGGACTGCACCTGCGGAAAATCAATCGCAGGTGTGAAAACCCACTAAAAAGCCTGGGGCCACATCTGCGGCTCCGCACCTGTGGAAACCCAACCGCACCTGCGAGAACTGGTTGACTTCACCAATTCCGCACTTGCGAGCCCCTCATTTTCACTTGCGTGTCCGCACCTGTGTAAAATCCATCGCAGGTGAGAGACACTAGAACCAACAATTGTTCAGCTGTTCCCAAGTTCCAAACATCACCCATTGAGCATATGAAAAATCCTCGAGGCCCCCGACACCTCAATCAAACTTACCAACAGTACTAATACATTATCCAAACTTAGTCGAGCCTCCAAAACACATCACATAACACCAAAATCACCAATTATACATGGTTTCAAGCCTAAGAACTTATGAAATTTCCAAAATCTACAACCGATGTCGAAACACATCAAAACTAGTTCGATTGACATCAAATTTGACACACAGGCACAAATGAAACGACGGACCTACAGCTACCCCATTCCGAGCCCGATATCAAAATTTTCACCTATCGGCCGAAATCGCCGAAATTTTAACTTTTGCCAATTCAAGCCTAAATCTACTACAAACCTCACACATTCCGGACAAGCTCCTAACTCCGAAATCACCCAACGGAGTCGAAAGAATCCCCTTCCGGACCCGTCTTCCCACAGTTCTAACTACGGTCCGATTCCTAAAGCTTAAACTCACATATAAGGACTATGTGTCCAAAAACTCTCCAAATTTCACCACTCAAAGTTCCAACAAGTCCCAAAAGCATAAATAGACACGGGGAAAGCAGTTATTAGGGGATCGGGCGCTAACTCTCAAAACGACCTACCGGGTGGTTACATTCTCTCCCTCTTAAGAAAATCGTTCGTCCTCAAACCAGTATAGAGACATACCTGAAGCTGTGAAAAGATGAGGGTACTGACTGCATATCCTGCCCGGTCTCCCAAGTTGCCTCCTCGATCGACTGACCCCTCCACTGAACCTTTACTGACGTAATATCCTTTGACGTGAGCTTTCTGAACTGTCTATCCAATATAGCTATTGGCTCCTCAACATATGATAAATCCTTGTCCAACTGGACTGAACTGAAATCCAAAACATGAGTCGGGTCACCGTGATACTTCTGGAGCATGGAGACGTGGAATATCGGATGAACTCCTGCTAGGTTAGGAGGCAAGGCTATCTCATAAGCAACCTCCCCAACACGTCGCAACACCTCAAAAGGGCCAATAATTCTCGGACTCAGCTTACCCTTCTTCCTGAACCTCATGACGCCCTTCATAGGCGATACCCGAAGCAAAACTCGATCACCAGCCATAAATGACAAATCATGAACTTTCCGGTACGCATAACTCTTCCGCCTGGACTGAGCTGTGCGAAGTCTCTCCTGAATCACCTTCACCTTGTTCAGGGCGTCCTGGACCAAATCTGTACCCAACAATCGGGCCTCCCTCGGCTCAAACCATTCCACTGGGGACCGGCACCGTCTACCATACAAAGCCTTATACGACGCCATTTGAATGATGGACAAGTAGCTGTTATTATAAGCAAACTCTGCAAGTGGAAAGTATCGGTCCCATGACCCTCCAAACTCCATCACACAGACACAGAGCATATCCTCAAGAATCTGAATCATGCGCTCGGATTGCCTATCTGTCTTACGGTGAAAGGCTGTACTCAAATCTACCCTGGTGCCTAGATCCTGCTAAACGGCTCTCCAGATCCATGAATTGAACTGTGTACCTCTGTCTGAAATGATAGATACTAGAATACCGTGGAGGAGAACGATCTCTCTGATATAAATCTCCACAAACCTCTCAGAGCAGTATGTAGTCAACACCAGAATGAAATGGCTTGACTTAGTCAGCCGATCCACAATCACCCAAATATTATCGAACTTCTTCAATGTCCGAGGAAGTCCAACCACGAAGTCCATGGTGATCTACTCCCACTTCCACTCTAGAAGCTCAATCTGCTGAAGTAACCCTCCCGGTCTCTGATGCTCATACTTGACTTACTGATAGTTGAGACACTTGGCCACAAAATCCACTATATCCTTCTTCATCCTTCTCCACCAATAGTGCTGTCTCAGATCCTAGTACATCTTCGCGGTACCCGGATGAATGGAATACCGCGAGATATGGCCCTCCTCAAGAATTAAATCCCGAAGCCCATCCACATTGGGCACACAGATCCGACCATGCATCATCATCACACCGTCATCTCCTATAGTCACATCCCTGGCGTCACCTCGCCGAACCTTGTCCTGAAGAACCAGAAGGTGGGGATCATCATACTGGCGCTATCGAATGTGGTCATAAAGAGAAGACCGAGCCACCACACAAGCTAAAACCAGACAAGGCTATGAAAGATTCAACCTCACGAACTGACTGGATAAGGATTGAATATCTAAGACTCTCAACTTCCTGAAGATATGCCAAACTCACCAAACTCTCCCCCCAGTTACTCAAAGCGTCGGTCACCACATTGGCTTTCCTCGGGTGGTATAATATAGTGATGTCATAGTCCTTTAGAAACTCCAACCATCTACACTAGCGCAAATTGAGGTCCTTCTGCTTGAATATGTGCTGTAAACTACGGTGATCGGTGAAGATCTCACATGGAACACCGTATAGATAATGACGCCATATCTTCAGGGCATGAATAATCACTGCCAACTTGAGATCATGAACTAGATATTTCTTCTCATGCACCTTCAACTGTCTGGACGCGTAGGAAATCACCCTACCGTTCTGCATCAACACCGCCCCGAGGCCAATCCTCGAAGCATCACAATAGACGGTATATGACCCTGAACCCGTAGGCAATACCAACACTGGAGTTGAAGTCAGGGTTGTCTTGAGCTTTTGAAAGCTCTTCTCACATTCCTCAGTCCACCTGAACGGAGCACCCTTTTGAGTCAACATGTTCATTGGTGCTGCAATGGATGAAAATCCCTCCACAAAATGGCGATGGTACCCAGCCAAACCCAGGAAACTACAGATCTCCATAGCTGATGACGGTCTAGGCCAACTCTGCACCGCCTCCACCTTCTTCGGATCTATGTTGATCCCATCCCAAGACACTATGTGGCCCAAGAATGCCACTGAGTCAAGCCATAACTCACATTTAGAGAATTTAGCATACAATCTCTTCTCCCTCAAAGTCTGAAGCACAATCCTCAAATGTTGCTCATGATCTTCCCGTGATCGGGAATACACCAAGATGTCTTCAATAAACACAATGATGAAGGAATCAAGATAAGGCCGGAACACACTGTGCATCAAATGCATAAAAGCTGCTGGGGCATTGGTCAGTCCAAATGACATAACAAGAAACTCATAGTGGCCATATCTGGTCCTGAAAGTAGTCTTCGGGATATCCGGCTCCCGAAACATCAACTGCTAATAGCCAGAATACAAGTCAATATTGGAGAATACCCTGGAACCTTGTAGCTGGTCGAATAAATCATCAATGCAAGGCAAAGGATACCTGTTCTTCACGGTGACCTTGTTCAACTGCCGATAATCAATACACATACGCATAGAACCATAATATTTCTTCACAAATAACACTGGAGCACCCCAAGGTGATATACTGGGTCTGATGAAACCCTTATCAAGCAATTGCTGTAACTACTCCGTCAACTCAGGAGGAGCCATACGGTAAGGAGGGATAGAAATAGGCTGAGTGTCCGACAACAAATCAATGCCGAAATCAATATCTCTATCGGGTGGCATACCCGGAAGATCAGCTGGGAATACATCAGGAAAGTCCCTCACTACTGGAACTGACTCAACTGGAGGGGTATCAATACTGACATCTCTCACATAGGACAAGTACTCATCATACCCCTTCTCAACCATCCGCTGAGCCTTAAGGAATGAAATGACTCTGCGAGGAGTATACTCTAAGGTACCTCTCCACTCAAATCTCGGCAAGTATGGCATAGCCAGCATCACGGTCTTAGCGTGACAATCAAGAATAACATAATGGGGCGACAACCAGTCCATGCCCAGGATAACATCAAAATCTACCATGCTGAGTAATAATAAATCAGCCCTGGTCTCAAAACCACTAAGAGAAATCAAACACGACCAATATACGCGGTCCACAACTAGAGAGTCTCCCACATGAGTAGATAAACAAACAGGGGAACTCAAAGAATCCCGATATATCCCCAAATGTGGAGTAAAATAAGAGGACACATATGAATACGTAGAGCCTGGATCAAATATACTGATGCATCCCTATGGCAGACAGGGACAATACTTGTGATGACTGAGTCTGAAGCAACAACCTCGGAATGGGCTGGAAGGGCATAGCATCTGGCCTGACCTCGGAATGGGCTGGAGCGGCAGCTGGGGCTGGAAGAATAGCCGGAAGACCCAGCAAAGCATATGGAAGGTAATAAGACTATGGAGGTGCACGCCTCCTGGACCTGGGGAAATCTCTAATCAAGTGACGAGTGTCACCACACTCAAGACAACCCCTCGGAGGACGCTGCGGCTGAGACTGAATAAGAGCTGCCTTATTGGGCTGGCCGGAAATAGCACCTCGAACTGGAGGCACACTGGATACTGGCGGTGCATAATAGAACTCCTGAGGTCTAGGAGGAGCTGGAATAACGCTGACTGCTGGAAGGGCTGAATGAACAAGGCGACATGCAAATCCCTACCATGGTGTGCTGTTGGTGCACGAGGTCCTAAAAAATGGGCAGTCTCTCGAGACCTCTTGTCCTCTCTCTGCTCTCTGTCCCGGGCGAATATGCCCTCTACTCTCCTGGAAATACTCACTGCCTGCTGGTAAGTGATATCCATCTCCAACTCTCTGGCCATACTGGTTCGAATACTGGGATGGAGTCCCTCAATGAAACGATGAACCCGCTCTCTGACTGTGGCAACCAAGGCTGGTGCATGCCGAGCTAACTCACTGAAATAGATTGCATACTCCGACACAGTCATAGTACACTGGCGCAACTGCTCGAACTCTGCGCGCCAAGTATCCCTGAGGCTCTGAGGGACATACTCTCGCAAAAACATCTCTGAAAACTGAGTCCAAGTGAGTGAGGTTGCCTCGTCCGGACTACTTAGCTCATAGGCTCGCCACCACTGATTTGCCGCTCCCCTTAGCTGGAAAACGGTGAAAGAAACCCCACTGGTCTCCACAATGCCCATAGTGCGGAGAATACGATGACACTCCTCAAGAAATCCCAGAGCGTCATCTGAAGCTAGGCCGCTGAAAGTAGGTGGGTGGTACTTCTTGTACCTCTCGAGTCTGAGCTTCTCGGCCTCAGAAGCCGCTGCCCTAGCATTATGCTTGGATCCGCTGGGGGCATATGAATATACTTCGAGGCCTGATCAACCTGGCCCCTCTGCTCAAGAGTGCGGGCTGCGGGAGTCTGTGCCCCTCCCCCGGCCTGAGATGTAACAGGAGCTGTCAGAAGTAGTAAAGCCTGAGCAAGAGTACTGAACATGCTCATGAACTGAGCTAAATTTTCCTGCAAGGCTGGAGCAGCAATAGGGACCTCCTGTGCCGGCTCTCCAGCTGGGGCTTCCCTAGGCTCCTTTATCGCTGCTCTCACTGGTGCTCGGGCTGCACCGCATGGTCGTCCTCTACCCCGGCCCCGGCCTCTGGCGGCTCTGGCAGGGGGTTCGGGTGCCTGGTCATTGGTCCTCCCAGTACGGGTCCTCACCATCTGTAGGAAATAATAGAATAGAATTTTAGAATTTCTGATGTCAATAACTCGCACGACAAGGAAATTAAAGAAATATGATTGTTCTTAACAGTTACATAGCCTCCCGAAGATAGATACATACGTCTCCACACCGATCCGCGAGACTCTAATAAACCGGCTTGTGACTTGTGACTCCTATGAACCTAGACGCTGTGATACCAACTTGTCACGACTCGATTTACCCTCCGAAAGGCATCGTGACGACACCTAGTCTCTACAACTAGGAAAGCCTAATTGCGTAAAACACATGTTAAATAGAAGCAATAAAATAAAGGTGAAATAAGTGAATCTACAATGAAACGTCACCACTTTGCGCATACAAAATACAACTTTTTGGAAAACTCGGAATATCACTTTAGTCAGTAGCTCTGTGTCAAAATAGCTCTATACAACGAGAGGGAATTTACATGAAAAAGAAATCTATCTAAATCTGGAGTAGAAGGTGACTCAAAGGACTCTGCGGACGCGGCAAAATTACCTTTCGATCTCCTAGAAGATGATGCTCTGACGCCTAGCCACGAAACTGAGTGCTGGTACCTGGATCTGCACATGAAAAACATGTGCAGGAAAGGGCATGAGTACACCACAAATTGGTACCCAGTAAGTGCCAAGACTAACCCCAGTCGAGTACTACTGGATTTTTATAGTAAAAATAGTTTAAAATTTGAACAGAAAGATATAATAAACTGAGGCAAATCAGTAGAAACAATGAGAAAAAAAAGAAAATGATAACAGGGAGCCCTCGACTCAGCATATCATATATCACAGTAGCAAGTATGCAATGCAGTAAAGGGGGAAAGCTCACGGAATCTCGTCCGTAGTCCCAATTTAAATATGCAATGTAGTACATGGGGAAAGCTTCCAGAATCTCGTCTATAGTCCCAATTTAAATATGCTATGCAGTACAGGGGAAAAACTCCCGGAATCTCGTCTGTTGTCCCAATTTAAATATGCAATGCAGTACAGGGGGAAAGCTCACGGAATCTCGTCCGTAGTCCCAATTTAAATATGCAATGCAGTACAAATACAAGATACAATTTTTATTTAAAACAGTTCAGGAAAAATCACAGGCAAAAATATGGATAAAACTACCTAACATGGTACACATAGTAATAACTAGGGGAAGTTCAGGTAAAACAGACAGACATGCTACTTCCTAATCTAAACTACATAGCCAATACACGAGACAAAGAAATAGGAATGAAACGATTTAAGTCATGGAGGAAAAAAATGGAGTTTTAGCAACAATGTCCCGAGTACGTACTCGTCACCTCACGTACACGGCGCCCAAACAGCATAAAAACAGTATTAGAATGGCCTAAGGGGAATTCCCCAACACAGAGTTAGGCAAGTCACTTACCTCGACTGCGCTACTCAACTCAAAACCACGCTCTTGCCACGAGTATGGGACAATGAATGGACCAAATCTATTCAATTCGATTGCATAATGTATATATCACTTTAAGGAATCAAAATAGCAAATAAGTTTGAGGCTAATACGCGAAATTAGGAAAATCGCCCAAAAAGTCTCCCGAGCCCACATCTCAGAATCGAATGAAAGTTACAAATTTAGAACACCCATTCACTCACGAACTCACTTGAACAAGAATCATCGAAAAACCGACATAAAAATCCTATTAAATCTCGGATTTCTAATTGGGGAAACTTCTTCCCATTTACATGATTTTTCACCTAAATTCCTTGATTGCATGGAAGAAATTGCTATAGATTAATGGTATACAAAGCAAATAAGGTTAGGAATTGTTACCTTTTGTCACGACCCAATTTCGGAATCGCGATGGCACTTGTCGTGGAACCAGGCAAGCCACCCATTTATTTCAACTAAATTGCAATTACCAATATAATATCCTATTTAACAAGTCTGAAATCAATAATAGTAATAATAAATCAAATTTTTGGGAAAACCAGTTTATGAAATTTAAAACCCAAATCCTACTAATCCCGGATCCAGTGTCACACAGTCATGAGCTGCTAGTACATAATACAACCAAAATGAAATGACCAACATAGTCTGAAAATAAATACAACGGTAGAATAGGAAGAGGAGACGAGATCACGGTCGCCAGCTGCTACCTCGTCAACTCTGATGAAACTGCTGCTACTCACTGACCAGAGCTGAATCCCGTTGTACCGGACAAGATCCATGTCCAGGGAAATCCATCCCTGAACATCTGTGCGCTCACTGGGGGTGTAAAGACTCCGGAGAGGCTCCTTTCAGCCCAAGCGCTATATCAAGCCAACGAAGGCATGAATCCAGGATGCTGCGGTGTGCAGCCCGACCTCATAACTGTCTCAAAACCATATCTAAGCCTCACTCAGTCAGTACCTTCTATTCTCACTCACAATGCTCTAACATATGAAAATTCAGCCCAAATCAATGATAATATTGAATAAGCTAGCAACTTACGAGACTGAGGCATGAAACATATACTATAACAGGACTGAGTACATGAAAGCATTAAACATGAATAGAGACAGCAATAATCGACCATTCCAATCTGAACACATCGGCGCGAAGCCTTAAGATTTATACTTAGCATGATTTCTATTGCGTTCAAGGTAAATACCACCTTCACAGTACAACTATCAACCTGAGATAACCATTAGACAGTGCCATGGGATGAGCCAAGCTACAAATATTCGGTAAACACCCACATGCCCGTCATTAGCAAGTGTGTTAGCTTAATTAACATCAAATATCAAATAGTTTGGGGTTTCGAACCCTCAGTTCCAAGTTTGGAAGCTTTACTTACCTCAAAACCGGCTAATACACTACTCTGCAGTGCCCTTGCCTCTAAATTCGAGCTCCGAGTCCTCCAAATCCACCAATAATCAGATGTATATCATTATAGTATGCTAAGGAACTAATACCAATCGAAATGTATTAAAAATACTCAAAAATCCCGAAATTGGTCAAACTCGACCCCCGGGCCCACGTCACAAAACTCAGAAATATTTATACCAAATTTTTCTTCATCATCTCACGAGTCCGCACATATAAAAAACACTAAATTCGGAGTCCAATTGACCCCTCAAATCCCCATTTTAAAGACTCTTAATCCCAAGCCCTAATTACCCAAGTTACACTGATTTTCCCCTAGTTTCCACCATAAATCCGACCCTTAATCACTTATAAACGAGTTTAGAGTCCAAAAGTCTTACCTTGGTGAAGAACTATCGAATCCCCTCTTCAAAACCCTTCCAAAAGCTTCAAACCCGGATGAAATATTGAGAAAATGGCTAAAATTTGCAAAGGCACGTTTTTATACTTTCTGTCCAGTGGGTCCGCACCTGCGACCACTTACTCGCACCTGCGGAACCGCACCTACGGATCCTAGGTGGCCACCTGCAGAAAATCCCAAGGATCCTAACTTCCGCACCTGCTATCGACCTCCCGCACCTGCGGCCTCGCAGGTGCGACAATTACCTCGCACCTGCAGAATCCTCTCACTCAGCCAAACTTCCGCACCTGCGATGCCATGTCCGCTCCTGCGGCTCCCCATCCGCAGGTGCGAAAACACCAGCAACAGAACATCAGCAGCGACAAAACCATTCCAAACTCCCCGTTAACCATCCGAAACCATCTCGAGTCCCTCGGAACCCCAACCAAACGTACCTGTTCATCATATATGATCATTCAAACTTAGTCGAGCCTCCGAAACATCAAACATTACATCAAAACCTCAAAAACATATCGAATTCAAGCCTATGAACTTTGAAATTTCTAAAATACTCCAACAATGCCGAAACTATCCAAAACAACTCCGATTGACCTGAAATCTTACAGACATATCCAAAATGACATTACGAACCTGTTCCAACTTTTGGAATTCCATTCCGACCCCGATAGCCCATTTTTCACTGCCGACCTGAAATCACCAACACTAACTTTCGCCAATTCAAGCCTAATTCTACACCGGACATCACAAAAATATTATGAACATAGTCCTAAGTTCAAAATCACCTACCAAAGCTATCCGAGCCATAAAATCTGCATTCCGAGGTTGTTTCCCAATAAGTCAACTCTCAGTTTACTTTTCCAACTTTAAGGCTATCTCTAAATGCTACATGACTAAAATCTCACTACAACCTTTCAATTTCAAGCCTATCGACCCTAACACATCAATAACAGAATAACCAACCTATGATGAGTCAATAATAGAAATTATAATGCAGGTTCTACGTAACGACGAGCCGGGTCGTTACATTCTCCCCCTCTTAAACAAACGTTCATCCTCGAACGGGTCTAGAAACATACCTGGAGTCACAAACAAGTGAGGATATCTTCTCTGCATCTCCCGCTCGGTCTCCCAAGTAACCTCCTCCACTGACTGACCTCTCCACTGCACCTTTACTAAAGCTATCTCCTTTGACCTCAACTTTCTGACCTCGCGAGCCAAAATAGCCACATGCTCTACCCCATAAGACATATCATCCTCGATCTGAGCTGTGCTGAAGTATAACACATGAGACGGGTCACCAACATATTTTCTGAGCATCGAAACATGAAATACCAGATGAACACTCGAAAGACTGGGTGGCAAGGCAAGTCTATAAGCCACCTCTCCAACTTTTCGAAGCACCTCGAAAGGACCAATAAACCGCAGACTTAGCTTTCCTCTCTTTCCGAACCTCATAACACCCTTCATGGGTGATACCTTCAGCAATACCTTATCCCCTTCCATAAAAGACACATCCCGGACCTTCCGGTCCACATAACTCTTCTGTCTAGACTGCGCCATGCGAAGTCGCTCCTGAATCAACTTCACCTTCCCAACGCATCCTGAATCAAATCTGTGCCCAATAACTTAGCCTCACCAGGCTTGAACCAACCAACCGGAGACCTACACTTTCTACCATATAAAGCCTCATACGGGGCCATCTGAATACTGGATTGATATCTGTTGTTATATGCAAACTCCGCTAGTGGCAAGAACTGATCCCATGACCCACCAAAATCAATCACACAAGCCCGTAACATGTCCTCCAAAATTTGAATAGTCATTTCCGACTGCCCGTCGGTCTGAGGATGAAATTCAGTGCTCAACTCTACCTCAGTACCCATACCTCTCTGTACGGCCCTCCAAAATTGAGATGTGAACTAAGTACCTCTGTCAAAAATAATAGAAACCGGAACTCCATGCAATCAGATAATCTCCTTAATGTAAATACCAGCTAACCGCTCTGAAGTATAAGAAGTACTGACAGGAATGAAGTGCGCGGACTTGGTCAATCTATCTACAGTGACCCAAATAGCATCAACACCTTTCGATTCCGGAATATTTAACCTCTAAAGTAATCCACCTGGTCTCTGGTGCATATACTTGACATGCTGGCAGTTGAGAAACCGTGCTACATACTCAACAATATCTCTCTTCATCCGCCTCTACCAGTACTGCTGTCTCAGATCCTGGTACATCTTCGCGGCACCCAGATGAATAGAATAACACGAACTGTGAGCCTCTGCTAATATCAACTCTCGAATACCATCCACATTGGGCACGCAAATACGGCCCTGCATCCTCATACCTCCATCATCACCAATAGTCACATCCCGGGCATCACCCCGACGAACTCTATCCTGAAGAACTAACAAACGGCGGTCATAATACTATCGTGCCTTAATCTGGTCAAATAAAGAAGACCGGAAAGACATGCTAGCTACCACTCGCGGAGGGTCTGACAAATCCAATCTCACCAACTGTCCCGCTAAGGCCTGAACATCAAGTGCTAATGGTCGCTTTGCTATTGAAAGGTAAGCTAGGCTCCCCAAACTCTTGGCTCAGCGACTCAAGGCATCGCCCACCACATTAGCCTTCCCTGGGTGATACAAAATAGTTAAGTCATAGTCCTTAAGAAGCTCTAACCATCTCCTATGACGCAAATTCAAGTCCTTTTGCCTTAGAAGATACTACAAGCTATGATGATCAGTGAAAATCTCACATTGTACCCCATACAAGTAATGCCGCCAAATCTTTAAGGCATGAAAAATGGCAGCTAACTCAAGGTCGTGCACTGGATAATTCTTCTCGTGCACCTTCAACTGTCTGGACGCGTAGATAATCACCCTACCGTCCTGCATCAAAATCGCTCCCAATCCAACTCTAGAAGCATCACAATAGACTGTTTAAGAACCCAAGCTGTAAGCAATACCAATACCGGAGTTGTAGTCAATGCTGACTTGAGCTTCTGAAAGATTTCCTCGCACTCATCGGACCATCTGAATGGAGCACCCTTCTGGGTCAATCTGGTCAAAGGTGAAGCAATAGAAGAAAATCCCTCCACAAAGCGACGGTAATAACCCGCCAAACCCAGGAAACTCCTAATCTCTGTAGCTAAGGACGGTATGGGCCAACTCTACACCGCCTCTATCCTCTTTGGGTCCACTTGAATACCCTCACTAGACACTACGTTACCTAAGAAACCTACCGAACCAAGGCAAAACTCACATTTGGAGAACTTTGCATAAATCTTCTCCTCCCTTAATCTCTGCAACAACCCTCAAATGTCGAGCGTGCTCCTACTGGCTACGAGAGTACACTAGGATGTCATTAATGAACACAATAACGAATGAATCAAGGTAAGGCTGAAACACATTGTTCATCAAATGCATGAACGTGGTTGGGACATTAGTCAGCCTAGAAGACATAAGCAGAAATTCATAGTGGCCATATCTGGTCCTAAAAGCAGTCTTCGAAATATCAGAATCCCGAATCTTCAGCTGATGGTACCCCGACCTCAAGTCGATCTTGGAGAACACCCTAGCTTCTTGAAGTTGATCAAACAAGTCATCAATACGGGGCAAAGGATACCGGTTCTTCCCCGTAACCTTGTTCAGCTGCCTATAGTCAATGCACATACGCATGGATCCATCCTTCTTCTTTATGAACAACACCGGTGCACCCCAAGGTGACACACTAGGCCGAATGAACCCCTTATCTAGGAGTTCTTGAATTTGTTCCTTCAATTCCTTCAACTCTACTGGGGCCATGCGGTAAGGAGAAATAGAGATAGGCTGGGTCTCAAGCAATAAGTCAATACCAAAATCAATGTCCCTCTCAGGTGGCATGCATGACAGGTCTGCTGGGAAAATGTCCGGGAACTCACGGACCATGGAACCATAATCAATGGAAGGAGTCTCACTACTAACATCCCTCACAAAGGCTAGATAAGACTCACACCCCTTCCCAATCATACGATGAGCCTTTAGAAAGGAAATCACCCTGCTAGGCACGTACTCCACCGAACCTCTCCACTCAATCCTCGGCAATCTGGGCATCGCTAAGGTCACGGTCTTGGCGTGACAGTCAAGAACCGCATGGCATGGAGATATCCAATCCATGCCCAAAATCACATCGAAGTCAACCATGCTAAGCAATAATAGATATACCCGAGTCTCCCGACCCCCAATAGATATAATACAAGAATGGTACACCCGATCTACCACAACGGTATCCCCCACCGGAGTCGACACATATGATTAGCTGAAAACAAGGACTCACGAGGTGTATCCAAGAAATGTGCAAAGTATGAAGAAACATATGAATACGTAGAACCAGGATCAAATAATACTGCAGCATCCCGGTGACAGACTGAGATAATACCTGTAATCACTGCATTTTAAGCTATGGCATCTGGTCTGCCTGGAAGTGCATAGAAACAGGCATGTCCTCCACCTGACCGACCTCCCCCTCTGGAGCGGCCTTTGACTGTCTGATCTCCACCCCTGGATGCCTGAGCGGGTGGTGTAGAAACTGGTGCTAAATTTGGAGACTGGTTCCTGTGCTGAAATGAACTAAAAGAAAGGCGGGGACAATACCTCTTGATGTGATCCGGATCCCTACACTCGAAACAACCTCTACCAGCAATTGGCGATGGGGACCGAAAGGAACCCCTGGGACCAGGGTAGCTGCTAGAAGAACCATGTGCTGAGGAACACTGAACTGATGGTGGCCGGGATGAGCTCTGGGCTGGAAGTGCACTAAATGAGGAACGGTCCAGATGAGAGCTACGGAGACCGTGTCCTGATGAAGCACCACTGTAAGCTGGACGAGCTGGCGGAGGAGGACTGAATGGTCTTCCTTTGTTGTGCCGAGACTGACCTCTTGAGTGATCACCACTATAACTACCAGAACCTCGAGGCCTCTTGGCCTCTCCCTCAACACGCTCCTGGCGGCGTCCTAACTCAATCAACAACCTGCTCAAAAGAAGTACCATATACCCTCTCCCTGGTCAGAAAAATATGTAGCTGATAGGCGAGATCATCAACAAATCTCCGAATCCTCTCTTTGTCTGTGGGAACTAGCCAGATGGCATGATGGGATAACTCAGAGAACCTCATCTCATACTGCGTCACGGTCATGTCTCCCTGACGCAACTGCTCGAACTCTCTGCGCAGCTCCTCTCTGCGAGACTGTGGTATATACTTCTCCAGGAAGAGAATGGAGAACTGGTGCCATATAAGGGGCGATGCATCAACGTGTCTACGCCTCTCATAGGCCTCCTACCAAGCAAGTGGAACTCCTAAAAACTGGAATGTAGTGAATGGAACCCCACTGGCCTCTACTATCCCTGCAGTACGTAGTATCCTCTGACACTTTTCCAAGAAGGCCTGGGCATCCTCGCCCTCTATACCACTAAAAGTCGGAGGCTAGAGTCTGCTGAACCTCTCCAACCTACGTTGCTCATCATCAGCTAAAGCTGGGACCACATAATCCTGTACCAGAGCAATCTGCTACACTGGGGTTGCCCCGGGTGTTTGAAATCCCTAGGTGACCTGCTCAGGTGTCCAGGCAGCTGCAGTTTGGATGCCTCCCCCGGCTTCAGAAGTAGTAGCAGTAGTGGATATAGCGACGGCCTGTGCCAGGCTGGTGCACACCATCAAAATCTGCGCTAGGGTCTCCTGAAGACCCGGAATCACAATGGGCACTGCTGGTTCCTAAGTCTGCCCTGCTGGAGCCTGAGTTTGCCCTGTTGGAATCTCAGCTGCGGGGACCTGCTCCTAAGCAATGAGACGGTCCACAGGTTCTGCGCCGACTGTTGTGAGGGCTGCACCCCTCCCTCTGCCACGGCCTCGACCATGGCCTCGACCTCGGGCTGGTCCTGCTCGGATCTGGTCACCACTGTCAGTCGCACGAGTACTAACCATCTGTGAGAGAATGAAAACAACAGAAGTTTAGTTTCAGAGTTCAATAGAGTCGCACGACAGAATTCAAAGAATGTGAGATTTTTCCTAAAGGTTTTGTAGCCTCTCGAAGATAAGTACAGACGTCTCTGTACCGATCCGCAAGACTCTATTAAACCTGCTCATGACTGGTGAGACCTATTTGACCTAGCGCTCTGATACCAACTTGTCACGACCCAATTCCAGAGTCGTGACAGTGCATGTCGTGGAACCAGGAAAGACACCTATTTATTCTAAATAAATTGCAATTACCAATATAATATCCTTTTTAACAAGTCTGGAATCAATAATAGTAATAATAAATCAAAGTTTTTGGGAAAACTAGTTTATGAAATTCAAAACCCAAATCCTACTAATCCCGGATCCAGTATCACACAGTCATGATCTGCTAGTACTTAATACAACCAAAAAGAAATGACCAACATAGTCTGTAAATAAATACAACAGTAGAAAAGGAGGAGAAGACGAGATCACGGTCGCCAACTGCTACTTCGTCAACTCTGATGAAACTGCTGCTACTCACTGACCAGAGCTGAATCCCGTTGTACCAGGATCTACACACAAGGTGCAGAGGGTAACGTGAGTACACCAACTCAATAGTAACAAAACCAAACTATAGGCTGAGAGGTAGTGACGGACTAAACCCCTGATAATTCGAACAACATTATATAACTTGGACATGACAGTAATATATCAGGAAATAAACACGATGCATCAACATATGTCTGTAATTCCTTATACTAGCATGAATTCATATGGAATCAAGAATGATGTATACTCAGTAATCAAACTCTCATAAGGTGGTCCACTCAGCACTAGATACAGCCTTCCGGCCCATGGAAAGTCCATCCTGGATATTACATAACACAAGTGACACGGTCACCTAGTACTGACGAAAAAGGATGATCCAGCCCCCACGGAGAAGATCCATCTCCGGAACATAATAACCATGGAGAAAATCCATCTCCGGAACGTAAGAACCACGGAGAAGATCAATCTCCGGAACATAATACTCGGACAAGATCCATATACAGGGAAATCCATCCCTCAATATTTGTGCGCTCACTGGGGGTGTAAAGACTCCGAAGGGGCTCCTTTAAGCCCAAGCGCTATATCAAGACAACGAAATCATGAATCCAGGATCGCCGCGGTGTGCAGTCTGACCTCATATATGTATTAAAACCAGGATCCAAGTCTCACTCAGTTAGTACCTTCCAGTCTCACTCACAATGCTGTAACACATGAAAATTCAGCCCACACCAATGATAATATAGAATAAGCTAGCAACTTACGAGACTGAGGCATGAAACATATACTACAACAGGACTGAGTACATGAAAACATTAAACATGACTAGAGACAGTAATAATCGACCATTACGGTCTGCACACATCAGTGTGAAGCCTTAACATTTATACTTAACATGATTTCTATTACATTCAAGGTAAATACCACCTTCACAGTACAACTATCAACCTGAGATAACCATTAGACAGTGCCATGGGATGAGCCAGGCTACAAATATTAGGTAAATGCCCGCATGCTCGTCACTTGGCAAGTGCGTCACCTTAATTAACATCAAACATCAAATAGTTTGGGGTTTCGAACCTTCAGTTCCAAGTTTGGAATTACCTCAAAACCGGCTAATACACTACTCCGCAGTGCCCTTGCCTCTAAATTCGGCCTCCGAGTGCTCCAAATCTACCAACAATCATATGTATATCATTATAATATGCTAAGGAACTAATCCCAATCGAAATGTATTAATAATACTCAAAAATACCGAAATTGGTCAAACTCGACCCCCGGGCCCACGTCCTGAAACTCAGAAATATTTATACCAAACTGTTCTCCATCGTCTCACAAGTCCGTACATATAAAGAACACTAAATTCAGAGTCCAATTGACCCCTCAAATCCCTATTCTAAAGACTCTTAATCCCAAGCCCTAATTACCCAAGTTACACTGATTTTCCCCTAATTTCCACCATAAATCCGACCCTTAATCACTTATAACGATTTTAGAGTCCAAAAATCTTACCTTGGTGAAGAACTATCGAATCCCCTCTTCAAAACCCTTCCAAAAGCTTCAAACCCGGATGAAATATTGAGAAAATGGCTAAAATTCACGAAGGCACGTTTTTATACTTTCTGTCCAGTGGGTCCGCACCTGCGACCACTTGCTCGCACCTGTAGAACTGCACCTGTGGATCCCAGGTGCGCACTTGCGGAAAATCCCAAGGATCCTAACTTCCGCACCTGCGATCGACATCCCGCACCTGCGGCCTCACAGGTGCGACAATTACCTCGCACCTGTAGAATCCTCTCACTCAGCCAAACTTCCGCATCTGCGATGCCACGTCCATTCCTTCCCCATCCGCAGGTGCGAAAACACCAACAACAGAACATCAGCAGTGACAAAACCATTCCAAACTCCCCGTTAACCATCTGAAACCATCCCGAGCCCCTCGGGACCCCAACCAAACATACCAGTGCATCATATATGATCATTCAAACTTAGTCGAGCTTCCGAAACATCAAACATAACATCAAATCCTCAAAAACACATCGAATTCAAGCCTATGAACTTTGAAATTTCTAAAATCCTCCAACGATGCCGAAACTATCCAAAACAACTTCGATTGACCTGAAATTTTGCAGACATATCCAAAATGACATTACAAACCTGTTCCAACTTCCGAAATTCCATTCCGAGCCCGATCACTTATTTTCCACTGCCGACCGGAAATCACCAAAACTAACTTTTTCCAATTCAATCCTAATTCTACACTGAACATCACAAAAATATTCTGAACACACTCCTTAGTCCCAAATCACCTACCAAAGCTATCCGAGCCATAAAATCTGCAATCCATAGTCGTTTCTGTTTACCCAAAGAGTTATACCATTTGATTAAAGCTTATTTTTAAGATGAATACGGGTTACTAATAATCAAGATAATGGAAAAATGAATAATAGACAATATTACAGAAATAAAAGATCGAAGTTGATTGTATTTCGAGAATCGGATGCCTTTACAAGCTGTATTCCCCTCCCTTATATAGGAGACTCTTATAATGTACGACTACTGCTATGGTTACTCATTAATGACTAATTGTGACATTAATGAGGAGTTACAAAGGATAAGGGTAAATAGGGGTTCAGTTACATTACGTTCGAGTAATCAATTGTGGGTTCGTGAATCTGCCCGTAGCTTTGTCTAGATTCATTCTGACTGTGCCTCTCTCCCATTTTGATCAAATTGGACTTCCCGTGGCTGATAAGTTCGTGGGTTTACTGAACCGTTTCTCTTTGTACCGTATCTCTTCAAAGAGTTATTTCCAGCTATCGTGATTTTCCGTGTCCACATGACTAGCTGAGTTGTCAAAAGCTGGCTTACATGTGAAACTCTTTTTTACCAATACAGATAGTCCCCCAACTTACCATATATTTAACGATTAATATTTGGTAAGTGGATATTTATTTATGGCGGGAATATTTTGCCGCCGCTTTTCCTTGAATCATTGTATCCTTCTCTGTACCATGGGCGTCGTTTGTCACTTCCATTTAATGCTCATACCACGTGTCCTTTTCGGATTGGTTCTGCATTTACTCAGCACCTTTTAGGGCTTTTTGAGGTTGTGCCAGTACTGAAGTGACATATTCAATTATGACTTTTCATCATTATTTTCCTTTTTCATCATGTTTGACGGTTGTCTTCAAGTATAAATACATGTTTTCTTTTCTTTGCGTCCACGAAACACTTTTCTACTTCTGTTTTCTGTAAAAAAAATTCTTCTTTGCCTTTGTAAACATGTCTTCTTCAAACCAACCACAAAGAGTAATAGATATTGAAAGCTTAGCGCCATCTTCTATTCTGACTAGGAGTCGCAGGGGTGGTAGACTTAGAAGTCTAGGATCCACTCCTTCGAGGGGCTCTTCTTCTTCTCAAATAGTTCCTTCTTCTTCCACTAGATTTCCAGTTATTCCGAAATTTAGGGTTTCTCGGTCTTCATCTAGAGGTAGAGGCGAACGCCTTCGTGGACCTGGAGTCGATGAAATTATCCCTGCTGAATTTGTTTTCGCTAGGGATAGTCAAGTTCTTGTAGATCAGTCTTCTTCTCTTGATAGTGTAGAAAGATACCCAATCCTTATAACTGAGGGTCATATTTCCCTTGTTGGAAGGGAGTGCTCATGGAAATCTGACTTTCCTGTCTATATTACGAATAGTAATCAAAGAATAACGTATTATAAGACGGGATATTCTTTTGTTTATACTTATCCCTTCGCTTTAGGGTTTAGAACCCCCATTGACCCAGTTATATTTGAGTTTTGCCATTTTTTCAATATATGATTAGGACAAGTTGGCCCGCTTGTGTGGCGAGTTGTCGCATGCCTTAGGAGTTTGGCTTCTTTATCCTCGGTTCCTTTTACCTTCAACCATCTTATTCACCTCTACTCTCCTACCTTATTTCGTGAAGGGGTATTTACTCTGACTGCTAGGAGCAAAAGAGTGTTAGTAACCCCTGGAGACGATAAGGATAGGGGTTGGTACCTTCGTTATGTTGTTGTACCCACTGCTGGTTTAGTGGGTGAAGAAAATCTTCCCTTCCTTGAGAAGTAGAATCGCGCACCTGAGTATGCTTTAGCTCGCATTTACCTTTTCTTGTTTTGACTTGAGATGTTTTATTAACACCGTGTCTGTTTATTTTTCTACTTTCAGCAATCATGAATACTGTCCAGAATGTCTCCGGTATTCGTGATTGGGTAGAAAAGTTGTTATCTGTTACTCCTTCTGAAGAAAGATCTTGGAAGTACCTCGTTGGGAGGTAAAGTTGGCAATTAAAGACCCACGATAAGTGAAGCTTTTTTTCTTGCTTCTTTCCTTACTCGAGTCTTTTTTCCTTCTGTCGTTTAACTTTTTTCCCTTTTTAATAAGATTCTCTGCTCGTGGGGTGTCTGTTTCTTCTATCCCGAAGATGTCCTTAGCTCAAGCCCAGGAAATTATTGTTAGTTCATCTTCCTCGAAGAGGAATATTAGTGAATCTCGTTCCATGGAGGAAGAGGAAGAGGGTGCTTTAGTGCACGGAGAAGGCGAATTGTTTTAGATGACGAGCCTGCTGCCTCAACCTTGCCTTCTGCGTCTGCGCTTTAGCCCCCTGTCTTTGATGATGTTCCACATTCCCCTATTCACAGTGGTATTGATCTCGCTCCTAATGACGTCCCTGCTTCTTTGAGAGAAGAAGTTTCTTCTATTCCTTTGGCTATCTAAACTTTTGCTGCTGCTTTGCCTGTAACTTCTTCAACTCTTCAACTTTCCGTGCCTGCTCCTTTTCCCATGGCTTCTCTAGCTCCTCAACCTTCCGTGTCTGTTGCTGTTCCATCTCTGTCTGCTTCCATGCCTTCCGTTAGGGAAGTAGGGTCTTCCAATAGAGAGATGCGGCATGTGGTAATAGAGGTTCCAGCTAAGGGAAACCTTTTCAAGAAGACGGGTGAGCCTGAAGTGTGGCTCAAGTTTTTAATAGGTCCCGCTGAGAAAGCAAAGCTTGCTAGCCACGGTGCTCTTACATGGGCAAATGAGGTCGTGCATACTTCTTTGAAGGTATGGTGTAAGTTATCCTCTTTCACTCTCATATATGAAATTTACCATATCTAACTGGTTTACTTCTTATAGATTAAACTCATAGGCATGGAACTTATGAAGAGGATTTCAAACACAGACCAAGAGACAAGGGAGTTGCAGGCAGAAGTTGATAATTGGAAAGAATAGTATGACAACTTAAGGATTGACATGGACGCTTTAGAAGAAGAGAGGAGTACCTTGAAGCGGCAGATGATACTTATGGCAGTGGATTTCTTGCAGTCAAGCTGACAAAGACAAGAGTGTTCTGGAGTCTTCGTTTGTGGAGTAGCTGTCCCGTGCCTCAGAGGAGATTAGAGACTTAAAGAACTTGCTGGGGTAGAAGTAAGAATACTCAGGTGAGCTCGTGAAATCACTCACTCGCACTCAAGAAGATCTTCGAAGGGATTTAGACAAAACTCAAGCTTTAGAGGAGTCGATTGTTCCATTAAAGGCCACTCATGAAGCTGCGGAGGCGGAGAAGGATGGGCTGAGAGCTGAACTTCAAGTGTGGGCACAAGATTATGAAGATCTGGAAGAGGTGACTGCTGTCGATGTGAGCTGGGCGTATATGAATTCTCGCCTTGATACATTGATGGAGATGAGTCAAGAGGGTTTTGACCTTAGTGCTGAAATAGCCAAAACTAAGGAAGCCATGGAGAAGGCTCAACAGGGTCATAACCTCTCTTCACCTGATGGTGAGATTCCAGTCGCTCATGCCTCTTAATTCTCAGTTGCTCCTGTTCCTTCCGCCTCTGAAGTCAACCCCTCTCTTTGAAAAGATCTAGTTGGTTTACCCTTTTTTTCTTTTTCTTTGTATCAATTGGTGGTTACCCCCAGTCCCATCGGGGGTAAATTTGGATTTCCTTTAAGTCCCCAAATGACAACTTAGGGGCACCACAATGTAAATATAAAAATCTTATATGGATAAGTATAAGTTAATACTTAGTTTTAGCCGTTTTTAATATATTAGTTCGACTTTTGTTGAGTTTTTCTTTCACTCTTTAAGTCTTTTGCATGCTTTATTTTTCGAGGTTTTAGTTTTACCTTTGAGTTTTGCATGTGGAATGCTTTAGACTACTCGTACCTTTTTTATAATAAGTACAGTGTCATATTAAATGCGTGCCATTTTGTAATAGGCATAGTTTATGGAAGAGAACCCTTTATAATCGACATGAAGAAGACGTCTCAACTTCATGATAATGCAATAGAGTGATAGGAATTTTACACATGTTTAAGAATGTTTTCAAGGAAAGTTTTTTGTTTGAACTTCCATGACATTTTAAATGTGTTTGGTTATCATCTAAAACTCACGCTTGAAACTGTTTTTGTTTAACAGATTTAATATACTCTTGTATTTCATAACTGTTTTTCGTAGGTAACAGTTTTTCGATATTAATACAAGGAAATAACTATTTTTCATTAGTAACACTTTTTATAAAGATTGGGGTTTCTACCCGTAACTGTTTAGTAATAGTTTTATAATAAGTACGAGGGAAATGTTTTCTTATTTGTAATTGTTTTTATTTGATAACAGTTTTTTGAATGAGTCTAAAGATGTACATTTCTTTCTAGTGATTGACATTTTGCCTTTCAACCTGAATATGTTTGAAGGTTATTTATTTTTGCATTAGGCTTTGTATTTGGATGGCTCTTGGCTCTGTTGATTTCTTTCGATTCTACTCGTGTCACTTTTCTTCACTGGGTAGATGGGTCTTTAGGCTCGAGCTTTTGACTTTCTGATAGACTTTTTTGCTTCGTCTTAGCCTTCCATACTGTATAGCCCCCCAAGTGTTTGAGCTTTGAAGAATGAAATCTCGAGGACTTGATTATTCCTTTCTTTGTGGTCCTTTTCCTGAAAATAAAAAACATTCCAGACTCGAAGGTATATAGTTTTTTAGACGATGACTGCTTAACCCCTTTTAAAACGTCCATCAGAAAGTGTAACCCTAGACCGGGAATTGTGTTATTTCCTCGCGTCTTTGCAGGTCTAATATCATAATCTGGTGATGGGTTAGCTTTGTGCCTATCATCTAAAAAAGTTAGTAAAATTTTTTAAATTTTCAAAATAAAATCGAACATGTGATACCTCACCAGTATTCTTTTCTTTTTAGAAGTAATACTTCTTTAGATGGATGGCTTTCCTGATTGCACTCCAAAAGCACATTTCTCTGGATTAAAATTCATATTACACCTTTAAGAAATATTCTTCATAAACAAGAATTATAAGGAAGATTAGCCAAGTGGTCCATAGAACTAGGTGAGCACGAGATAATTTATCAGCCTAGGACTGCAATTAAGTCTCAAATACTAGCTAATTTTGTTGCTGACTTTCGTAATGGATATGTATATGAAGTAGAAAAAGAGTTACAACGCTTTAACAGTGTTAATCCAGGCCTGTGGAAATACACGACAAGCTATAAAGTGTTATCCTATCATTAACAATGAAGCAGAGTACGAAGCTGTTATTGCAGGGCTTGAACTTGCACGAGAGCTCTCAATCGAGCAAATTGTGATCAACATCGACTCCTAAATAGTAGTAAATCAAATACAAGGGACTTACATCGCTCGAGAAACTAGAATGAAACAGTGTCTTGAAAAAGCACGAGAGCTCGTGAGACAATTCAAAACATGGAAGGTAGTGCAAATATCTAGAGAGGAAAATGCGGAGGCAGATGCATTAGCTAACTTCGCAGCAGTCACGAAAGTAACGAACAAAGACAATACAATTGTCGTTCAACTATTTCATTCAATAATAGACCAAGACATGAATGAGGTAACTTTCAACAACCTACCCTGGGACTGGAGAAACAAAATTATTAATTTGTTGCAGAATGGCACCGTACCTGAAGACAGGAAAGCAGCTCAAGCACTTCGCCGCAAAGCTGCATGGTACTGCCTTATTCGTAACTCACTTTATCGCAAGATGTTCGGAGAACCCCTAGCTAAATGCCTCGGACCTAACCAAACGAAATTTGTGATGAAAGAAGTCCATGAAGGACACTGTGGAAATCAGTCAGGGGCGAGATCCTTAGTGAAAACACTAATCAGAGCTGGATACTATTGGTCTAAGATGGAAGAAGAAGCCGAGAACTTTGTATCCAAATGTGACAGATGCCAAAGGTTTGCCAATAACATGCATCGACCAGCGGAATTATTGCATCCAATAATATCCCCATGACCTTTCATGAAATGGGGTATGGACATAGTGGGACCTCTTCTCACAGCTAAAGGATAGGTACGGTTTTTACTCATGCTAATCGACTATTTTACAAAATGGGTAGAGGCTGAAGCGTTCAAACAAGTGCAAGAAAAGGAAGTTAAAAGATTCTTATGGCTAAACATAATATGCCGCTTTGGAATACCAAAGGAAATCGTGTGTGATAATGGCCCACAAATTCATAGGCTCACAAATCACAGAATTCTTCGAAGTTCGCAAATCGAGCGGATCACTTCAATGTCGTACCACCCCGTGGCTAATGGTCAAGCTGAGTCAACGAATAAGGTCATCATGAACAATTTAAAGAAGCGGCCGGCTAAAGCCAAAGGAAACTGGCCTGTTGAGTTACCAGCGGTACTATGGACATACAGAACAACTTTAAAAATAGCCACGAGAAAAACCCCGTTCACACTTGTTTATGGATCAGAAGCCTTAATACCAGTGGAGATTGGAGAACTAAGCATAAGGTTCTCAACAGCCACGGAGGGAGAAAATGACGAATTGAGGACCAACCTGGATCTGCTCGAAACACGGAGAGAAGCAGCATTGATATGGATGGCAGCTCAAAAACAAATCATAGAGCGTTATTACAATCGTAAAGCTCATCTCAGGTACTTCAAAATTGGGGACTTCGTCCCCAAAAAAGTCTTTCAATCAATGAAAGAAGCAGGTGCAGGAAAGCTAAATCCAAACTGGGAAGGACCTTACAAAATTCGAGGCATAGCTGGGAAAGGCGCTTATGAGTTGGAAGCTATGGACGGCAGAGTTCTACAAACAAGCTGGAACTCCATCCACCTAAAGAAGTATTACTTCTAAAAGAAAAGAATACCCCCCGTCAGGTATAACACATTCGATTTTATTTTGAACATTTTAAATTTTTACTAACTTTTTTAGATGATAGGCATAAAGCTAACACATCACCAGATGATGATATTAGACCTACAAAGACGCGAGGAAATAACACAATTCCCGGTCTAGGGTTACGCTTTCCGATGGACATTTTAAAAGGGTTAAGCAGCCATTATTTAAAAACTATATACCTTCGAGTCCAGAATATTTTTCCTTTTCAGGAAAAGGACCATAAGGAAGGAATAATCAAGTGCTCGAGATTTCATTCTTCAAGGCTCAAACACTTGGGGGACTATACAGTATGGAAGGCTAAGACGAAGCTAAAAGACTATCAGAAAGTCAAAAGCTTGAGCCTGAAGACCCATCTACCCAACGAGACAAGTGACA